>QAOA01001316.1:284328-313823 GCA_003255065.1 Cercis canadensis
TTGAGATTGAGAAGAACTTGGTACATTAGCATTGGAATATTGCTCAAAAAGCTTGTACAGCTTTGTCTTAACAATGGACAACTTCTCTTGACATTTAGTAGGATCACTATCAATCTTTGAATAAAAATACTCCAACATTGAAAATTTTATGCGTGGGTCAAGAACAGCCCCAAATGCAAGCACAGAACTGTATTGATTCCAATACTTGTCAAACTTTCCTTGCATCCTTCTACACATGTCACTTATCACCATATCTTCACACATCAAGTTTTCCTTTAACAAAACTTCAATTTTCCAAACTTGCATAAAATACAAATTTGATGTAGGATAAGAAGAACCAGAGATTAAGTTGGTAGTCTCATAAAATGGCTCTAGGAACTCACATATTTTCTCTCCTCTTTTCCACTCTTCAAATGAAGGACAATATTTATAATTCCTATCATTCAATTGAAGAGAAGCAAAAGCCTTTTTATATTTGATGGCACTATCTAACATCAAATAAGTTGAATTCCAACGAGTAGACACATCCAAGCGCAAGCCAACATTAGTGTCAATATTACCAACTTCCCTCACACATTCTTCAAACTTTTGCATCCTACTTTCTGAACCTTTCACATACTTGACAGATTCTCTAATCTTGTGCAAAGCTACACTAGCCACTTTCAAGCCTTCTTGGACAATAAGATTCAATATATGAGCTGAACAACGAACATGAAAAAACTCTCCTTCACATAATAGGCTATCATGCAAAGACAATTGTTCTTTCAAAATATCTTGCATATTGTCATTGCTAGATGCATTATCTAAAGTCAGAGAAAAAATCTTTTTCTCAATCCCCCATTCCTTCAAAAATTCATTCAATTTTGCAGCTAATTCAACCCCCGAGTGTGGAGGAGGCATATGAGCAAAACTAAGAATTTTACTATTCAATTTCCAATTATCATCAACAAAATGTCCAGTCAAGCAAATGTAACCCTCACTAGTGCACGCAGTCCACACATCTGAAGTTAAACAAATTCTATTCTTATTCTTTGCCAAAACTTGTTTAAGTTTCTCTTTCTCCCTCAAATATATTCTTGTAACGTCACCAACAAGAGTATTTCTTGAAATAGGAATAACATTAGGATTTAAATACTTCATCCAAGTTCTAATGCCATCATATTCAACAAATGAAAAAGGCAAATCATGTTTGATAATTGCATTGGCTAATAACTCACGTGCAATTTTTTGGTCTAATTTTCTAGACCTCATTTTGCCATCAGCATCAACAATCATTTGTCCCACATCATGAAATTTTATAAGTTTGCATCTTGGTATATGACGTCTTAATGTAGAAGTCCCATATTCTTTACCCCCACATTTATACTCTATTTTACATGCATTACATTCTGCCCTTTGTATCCCATCTTTACCAATCCCTTTTTTTGTAAAATAGTTCCAAACATCAGATGATGATTGTCTAGGCTTTTTAGCAGCCACCCCATGCCCATCACCTCCACCAGTTGTTGAAATAGACTCATTCATAGCAATTTCCAATTCATCATCATCCAAATTAATACTTTGATTCATAGTGGAGGAATCCATGATTTATCTAATCAATAAAATAAACTACTGTTACAACAACGTACAAGTAATACTTTTATAGAATTCAAGAAACTTCAGAAATGGAAAACTAGGCCCAGCCCAAAATAGGACAGAAGTACATATATCATTTAGTTCTTCCAAAAATCAAAGAAAGCACAGAGCCTATGTCTTCACTCTTCAGCTCAGTAGCTAAAAAAATTTATAAACAAACAATTCATAAGCAAACAAACAGTTCATCCAGACTATCCCAAATGTGCATCAATTCATAAATAAATAACCTAAATCCACTAAATGAAGCAAACACAAAATTTAAATAACAAGGGTTTGCACAAGCAGCACAACATACCCAGAAACAGCGAACCCAAGCAAATAAGGCTTTTCCTTTCATTAATCACAAGACATCCCAAGCACAAAGCAATCAAACAACAGCAGCAAAGAGAAACAGAAACATCAGAGGCCCAAAAAAAAAAATTTATAAACAAACAATTCATAAGCAAACAAACAGTTCATCCAGACTATCCCAAATGTGCATCAATTCATAAATAAATAACCTAAATCCACTAAATGAAGCAAACACAAAATTTAAATAGCAAGGATTTGCACAACATACCCAGCCAGAAACAGCAACACCAATTCGTGCGAAGCTGCGCCTGCGAGCCTGCGAGGGAGCCAACAGCCAAGGACTGGCGACTTGGCGAAGTGCGCTGTGCGCTGGGCGAAGGAGCTGTGCGCTGGGCGCTGGGCGAAGGAGCTGTGCGGTGTGCCTGTGCGGTGTGCGCTGCGGCTGCGATTCTGCCTTCTGCGAAGGAGCCAAGGACTGGCGAGGGCGGCGATTGGCGAGGGCGGCGGCGACTGGCGACTGGCGGCTTGGCAAGGGCGGCGGCGACTGGCGACTTGGCGAAGTGGAGTGGCGATGCGATGGAGAGACGCGAGAGAGACCGAGAGATTGGTTGGGGTGGAAGTGGAAAGAATTTGGGATTAATCTGATTTAGGGATTTCAGAATTTTNGTCTCTTGGTGTATTCTCTGATGTTGTAATCTGAGAATTTGCGAGCAACCCTTAAGAGAGAACGAAAGAGAGAGAGGATTTCTGATCGAGCAGGAGCTAGAGGTGCCACTGTCATCGCAGCCGTACAATCCCGCACTCAGCTGAGCTCTCCCTCAATGGGTTAAATACTTGAAAGTCAATTCCAGAGAGAGCACTACTGCACCATAGTAGTACTAGTATCTCCGATTCTCCATACGATAAAACGCACCGTCTTAAGATTTTGGAATGGCAGAGATGTAACAATAGCCCTCCAACTCAAAACATATTACAAATTATTCCCTTAAAATTTATCAGTTTTTACTTTCATATAATCATACTAAACTCACCTCTCATAAGGGCTAGCAAAAAATCCCAAATTTTAAAGAGGCCTATTTTGGTTAGCCGAAACTTGACCGGTCTTAGAAATAAATGGATTGACTTGATTGTTATTATTTTATTTTAAAATTAAAATATTAATTCAAAAATATTTAAAACCAAAAAAGACTTAATTTTTAAATGAACATCAAAATTAAGATTTTATACCAGCTCAACTCTATTCATAAATAAATAATGCTAAAAAATGACAATGTTACCAAAAATACTCTCTCTTAAGCTTTTTTTTTTTTTTCTATAATAAAAAGGGGTGTTATGCTACTCCCTTGAAATGACATTTAAAAAAGAAATTCGGAGTTTGTTGGTTTTGCAACTTTTGCAAGATTTATTATTTTTTAAGATGAAAGGCTGGAAGACCGATTGGAGGGGGAAAAGGGCAAGTGCTAATAATTAGAAACTGGTTGAAAGTTTTAAAATTTATAAAGATTGCCCAATTTTATTAAACAAAACATCGTCGTTTTAGGGTATAGGCATCAAAATAGTTAATATTTATGTAACATGGGTTAGGTTTCATACCTAGTACGGATACGTCTTAAAAATGCTCATTGCAGTGCTTTCTAACTTAATATAAATTTTGACAGATTAATTTTTACTTATTATAAATAAGCCCTAATGTTATTGACTGTTCTATTTTCTCGTCCTACCTCACCTTTCGTTCTCTAATTCTCTCCCTTTCTGTTTCCCCTCTCTCCCTTCATCCCTATATCTGAACCCACCAAGATTGAAGCTTCATAAGCTAGATCACGTAATCCTCTAGAGAGACTGTCCTCTCCATTGCTAGCATTGACCCAAGAAATGACAACTATAGATTTGGGTTGTGCTGATGTTGGAATCGCTGAATCGATGGAAGGGGGAGAAATAAATAGGGTGGCACTACTATTTCGTTGCTCCGCTGGCCATGGTGTCAGCATCAGTGCTGCCACTACCATGGCCAGATCTACAAAAGATAAAGAGAGGGGGAGAGATGAGAGAAAATAAGGACAGGGAAAATTAAATAGCAGATTCATCATAAGCCCCCCATTCTATCCATTGATCTATATTAATATCTGTATAGAGACTAAGCAATGGAGGCATGGTTTGGCAAAGAAGAAAGAGTCCTCTTTTTCTTTTTTCAAAAATTTCTTTTCTCCCTTTATTATGTTTAAGTGCGTTTTATTTTTAAAAAAAGATAAATTGTTTCAAAAATAATAAAGGATTAATAATAAATTAACGGCTAAACAAAGGAGATTTCTTAGATACTTTATTGTATGTCATACTATATAAAAATAGTCAATATATGAATAACATGTGTACAAAATAACTATTTACTATTTTGGTGTTTCTCTCTTCTCTTTTGGTGTTGAACAACAAAATCGAGAGGCTGAGACCAAGGCAAGGCTGAGGCAAATGATGGAGACAATGGCGAGGAAGATGCTCAGATGGAAAGGGGCAGAAGGCGTCGCCGATGGAGAAAAGATGAGTATGTGGGGGAAAGGATAGGTCCTAAAGTCCTGTGGAACGATGGAGATTGGATAGGGTTCAGAGGGAGAGATTGGGTCGATTGCAGAGGAGAGGGGAGTTAGGGTTGAGAGCAAATCCATGGAATTAGGGACTTAGGGTTTCAAAAATTAGAAAGGGGGAAAGTTAGTGATACTGCGATAGAGCTTTGATGGGGTAGGGAAAGTGAAAGGGGTTTATCTAAAACTATGTAGTATTGATTATTGAAGGGTATGTTAATAAATAAAAGAATTAAAAATATTTTAATGATTTTGGTTCTGTTTGATCAGGTCAGTTCAGATTAGATGTGGTTTCAAAAAATGAAACCTGCGAGCCGAACTGAACTAGTGCGGTTTCATGGTTTTGGATCCAACCCGCATCACAATCATTGGGTTTAACCGCCCGAATGGTGCGGTTTGGGTCGGGTTTGACCCGCTCGCTGAGTAGCCCTACTTTTAACAATGCAACGTGTCTTATAGGACACACTATATCACTACAGTGTGTCCTATTGGCACATGCTAAAATATTTCAGCATTTTTTATGTTTTCAAAGAAGTTGGCAGGTGACTTTTTACATTTTAGCATTTTCTACCGCACACGTTGTTACTATTTTAATGTTTACTATTTAACCCGCTTTAACAATTCCAGCATTTCTTATTGCACCCGCTATTTTAAAAAAAATACTTTTTGCATGAATATGCTTATTCATTTTAGCATTTTTTACTAGAAACGTTGTAATTAAATTAGCGTGTATTGCTTTGTTAGATAACGATTTTGCAAACCTAAGGCATTTTCATAAATACTTTACACAATAATTTATTTACGTATTTATTTATTTATTTTTGCATGTATTTAGTCATTTTGCCCCTATGCCCAGCAATAGAAATATTTTGAAACCATACGCAAATGGTGAATTAATTTAGAAAATAGCATTATTGAGGTGAGAACTGAGAACGGACTACGGAGAATGCTGCACGACCTTATTACAACCTTTAAGGGGGGGAAAAATTACTTCAAGCTTGCTCCTTCCAAACTACGGTAAAGCAAAGTGTAGCAGAAAAGAAGAGGAAGAAGGAGTACTGTATAGATTGATTTTATTGAAAAGGTTAGAACTTTGAATTGATGAATGGCCCAGCTCAGGCTCCGTGCAAAACCAACAATTTTCTCGTCACTCTTGCGGAAATATGCAGCCGCTCAATCGCTTTTTCAAACGAAACAACTACACGCCCATATCATCACCCTTGGCCTTTTTTCTCCCTCCAAGCTTTGCTCAAACCTGGCTACCACCTATGCGCAATGCAATTATCTTTCATATGCGAGCAAGCTGTTTGCTAAATTGCCTGATCAAAGCTTGTTTGCATGGAACATAATGATGAGGATGTATGTACGCAATGGTCGCCCATATGATGCAGTTAAATTGTTTGTGGATATGCTTGCTTCAGGCCAGAGTCAGCCGGACAACTTCACTTACCCATTTGTTATCAAGGCATGTGGTGACTTGTCATTGATTGAAATGGGCGTTGGAGTTCATGGGAGAACATTAATGGCTGGTTTCGATTCAGACCCATTTGTCCAGAACTCTTTGTTGGCAATGTATATGAATTGTGGGGAGAAAGAAGCAGCACAACTGGTTTTTGACACAATGCAGGAACGAACTGTGGTGTCTTGGAATACCATGATTAGTGGGTACTTCCGAAATGGCTTTGCGAAGGAGGCTTTGATGGTTTATAGTAGGATGAAGGATGTGGGTGTGGAGCCTGATTGTGCAACTATGGTTTCAGTATTGCCAGCTTGTGCTTACTTGAATAATGTGGTGCTAGGGAGAGAGGTTCATGCATTAATTAAAGAGAAAGGATTTTGGGGAAGTATGGCAGTAAGGAATGCAACTCTAGACATGTATGCCAAGTGTGGTAAAATGGAAGAAGCCTGGTTATTAGTAAATGGGATGAATGAGAAGGATGTGGTGACATGGACAACCTTGACCAATGGATACATTTTGAATGGTGATGCAAGAAGTGCTTTGATGATTTGTCGGATGATGCAGTACGAAGGAGTGAAACCCAATTCGGTGAGTATAGCTTCTCTTTTAACAGCCTGTGCTACTTTGGTTTCTTTGAACCATGGCAAGTGCTTGCATGCATGGGCAATAAGGCAAAAACTTGAGTCTGATGTCATTGTGGAGACTGCATTGATTGATATGTATGCAAAATGCAATCATGTTGATCTCAGTTGTAAAGTATTTATGAAAACCTCAAAAAAGAGAACAGTTCCATGGAATGCGGTTCTTTCTGGGTTCATTCATAATGGGCTTGCACGAGAAGCAATACAACTCTTTAAACAAATGTTAGTGGAAGAAATACAACCCAATGATGCAACCTTGAACAGTCTTCTTCCTGCATATGCTATTCTTGCGGACCTCCAACAGGCAATGAACATACATTGTTACCTAATAAGATCTGGATTTCTGTACAGACTTGAAGTAGCAAGTATTCTAGTTGATATATACT
This sequence comes from Cercis canadensis, assembly GCA_003255065.1. Classification (NCBI taxonomy): domain Eukaryota; kingdom Viridiplantae; phylum Streptophyta; class Magnoliopsida; order Fabales; family Fabaceae; genus Cercis; species Cercis canadensis. Next base: position 291,314 of record QAOA01001316.1, read on the forward strand.
CTAAGTGTGGAAGTGTAGAATATGCTCACGAAATTTTTAATATAATTCCTCTGAAGGACAAGGATATTATTATTTGGAGTGCAATAATTGCTGCTTATGGAAAGCATGGGCATGGTGAAATGGCCGTATCACTTTTCAGTGAGATGGTACAATCTGGGGTAAAACCAAATGAAGTCACTTTCACTTCTGTTCTTCATGCTTGCAGCCATGCAGGTTTGGTCAATGAGGGTTTGGGCTTGTTCAAGTTCATGCTTGAAAGACATCATATTATCCCTCATGTGGATCATTATACTTGCATCATTGATCTTCTTGGTCGTGCTGGTCGACTCAATGAAGCTTTTGATCTTATTAGTACAATGCCTGTAAAACCTAACCATTCTGTGTGGGGTGCACTACTTGGTGCGTGTGTGATCCATGAGAATGTTGAACTGGGAGAAGTGGCTGCAAGGTGGCTTTTCCAGCTTGAGCCTGACAACACTGGAAATTATGTTTTGTTGGGAAAACTTTATTCTGCTGCAGGAAGGTGGAGAGATGCAGAGAAGGTCAGGGATATGGTAAATGAAGTAGGATTGAGAAAAGTGCCAGCTCAAAGTTTGATTGAGGTCAGAAATATGTGAACAGGCATGCGTAATTTGTATTACAATGTTGGGTTAACAACATTCACCCAGAAATGGTTCTATCCAAAGCTTAGAGTCATATCCTGACTGTAGCTTTGGAAGAACCTAAAATAGAGTATGCAATGGAACGGGGAGGTGCCAAATCCACAAGAATTCCGAAGGTTCTTAATTCCATAATTTTTGCATGCTCTTCTTCCTTCTTTTAGATGTGTTTTATTTTATTGTTATGTTTCCTTGATGGTATTACATTACCTTTGGCTTGAGACTTTAGTTGATTGATTTCACTTTTCATTATTGGTATGATACTAACTTACAATGTGATAAGAAGCTTTCTCCTGTTTTCACTCCTTGCATGTGCACTAATTAGGATCAAATTGTTTGAAAATAAATATGCACTGTGATAGGTCTTCAGCTTGATCATCCTGGAGAGGAAGAAGTTCTGGAGGGGTGCTCTGACTTAAGAAATAGCAATTGGTTTTTTCTTTTTTCTTTTCTTTTTTTAAATCATTTTCTTCTTATTAGAATCAGTTATGTTGGACAAACTGTTGTATGTTGTTGAATGGTTTATATAGAATGTCTTAGATGCAGTAACAACTTTGAATTAGTACATCCTCTGTCATGGAATGGAAGAGAACAGGGCCCTTGGAGAGAAGAGAGTCTAGCATATTTATTGGTTTCAAGATTATTTATTGGAATGTTGCTACAATGCATTTTGAGAATTGAATGGCTTTTCTCTTAATTTTAAGCCAATTCTTTTATCTCTTCATTTTGAGAATTGGAATGTTTATATTCATATGCTTTTTTTTTTTTTTTTTTGGTTTTCTAGATGGTTTTGCTCCGAAAGAGGGATACTGCCTATGAACAAGGAGGCATAGTGCGATCACAGCTGTTTATCTGGCAGACACACTTTTATTTAGGAATATGTTCAGAGATGTGGTCTCTTAGCTGGTACTTTCCCTTTGAAAGTTTTCTTTTTGCTCTGTTTATCTGGCAGACACACTTTTATTTAGGAATATGTTCAGAGATGTGGTCTCTTAGCTGGTACTTTCCCTTTGAAAGTTTTCTTTTTGCTCTGTTTATCTGGCAGACACACTTTTATTTAGGAATATGTTCAGAGATGTGGTCTCTTAGCTGGTACTTTCCCTTTGAAAATTTTCTTTTTGCTCTGTTCTGTTTCCATTTTGTAACAGATAAAGCGAAATATAAGGAACCAATGAACTAATACACAGAAAACCCATATGCTTTCTCAAGCAGAAAAGTGAAAGCCCTTAATTTTTCCCGTATAGGCAGGTAAATTGAAGGCTTGGATGCTTTGGTGAAGGAGTTTGTAGCTGGTAGCAGTGAAGAGAAGAAGGCAGTGTTTGCCCAGATAAAAGAGGAAGTTGAGAAGCTTAAGGGTTCTTTTGCAAGGTACTTTCTTAGTGAATGATTGCTATAGTATTTTTTATTTTTAAAGAAGAAAAACAATAGATTGTGGAATATTTACCCTTTTTTTTTTTTCAGAATATAGTATTACTACCGTATATTTGTTGAATATAGGATTGCTACAGTATATTTACAGTTGCTTTTGTTGAATATAATTTTGTATAGTTCTCCTTTAAAAGTGGATGATTCCAAATCTGCGCTATATCTTACTAAGTTTATCTGTCATTAAATGTTAGAAGTTTTAATCAAGATTTCTAGCTGAAAAAGTCTTGTGCTCTACAATCAGGATTTTCATTCAACTTTTTAATTCAAACTTATTCCCTCCCCCACCCCCCAAAACAAATTTGACTTGCTTTTCACCTCATAGTTTTAACAATCCCAGTGACAAATAGGCAAGTGCCTTACTACTGTGCAAAATGCATAACGTTTAGTTTTATCTGGTTTTTGTGTTTGGAAGACTTTTTCTAATTGCATCAGAATGTTCTTTGACATGGTAATGCTTCGACTCAGTGTACTTACTTTACACACATGAACTCAACTTTATTGACTTTGTCATCAACGTTCAGTGGCACAATCTCTACTGCTGAAATCTAGAAGTTAATTTTTTTAGTTTTACCAAGGGTGAGTTGCTTGTTTTCTGGATGTGCTCGATACCCTTCTCCTTAACCTTTATACATTTCATGTTTTCTCCATAAATTAGTCCACAAGAAAATCTTTCAGTAATGATATCTTATGCCCTCAATTTCCATCTAGCAGGGAATCTATTTGCAGCCACCATTCTTGAAAGGAGCTGGCAGACAGTTTTTGCGATCAAAGCAGACACAAGCCACACTATACCTTAATTATTAGCATAGCAATAATCTGTGTTAAATTCAATAAAATAAAACATAAACTATTCCTTATAGCCCATATTTTACTCTTGTTTGGTGTGTCTATGTGAGCAGAGGTGAAAGCAATCATACGAGTTTTTTAAGACAATTTCATATTACTAATAAAGAATATTTGGTGTCCTCTTTCATTTACAATTTTTATATTAATGCCACAAATCACTAAAGGTTTGTTTGGGAGTTAAAATTAGGAGAAAGTGAGAGGAAAGGAAAAAAGTAAATGTGTCAATTCCCTTGTTTGGGAGTTCAAGATTAAAAAATGGAAGGAAATCAATGGGTAATTTCAAACTCTTACATTCATTTTTTGTCTTTATTTTTGTGTTCCTTTAATTTGGGAGATTTGGACAAGAAAAATGAGTAATTTACTATTATACCTCTATTTATTTCTTCAAATTCTTTTTCAAACATTATTTAGATAATATTATTAAATCTTATATTAAATATATTTACTTTATAAATAAATGATAAATTTGTAAAATTATAAAATTTTATTTCTTTATTTTCCTTTCATTTTTTTTCCTCATTTTAATCATCCAAACAAGAGAAAAAAAAAATTCCTCTCATTCCCTTCCTTTCATTTCTCTCTCTTTCCTCTTGTATCCTTCTTTTTCTTTTCTCCTTCAACTCCCAAACAAACCCTAAAAAAAAAGTTTAAATATAAAATTTTGTTTTATAAATAGTATAACTTGAATGTAAGAGGACAAAGTATTATATAGAATTTAGTTAAATATTTTTTTTGTCCTTAAATTATTTTTCAAATATTACTTTAATTTTTGATTTATTTTTGTGTTACTTTAGTTTTTAAATAATCACTTTGCCTATCAAATCAGTTCTTTAAGTAATTATTTTTGGTGCTATCGGGGTCTGATTTGATAGGCAATATAATTATTTAAGGATTAAAGTGACATAAAAAATAAATTAATGACTAAAGTGATATTTGAGAAATGATTTAAGGAAAAAAAAAAAAAAGAATTTCCGTTATAATTTTTAGATTACATTACATTTTTGGTCTTTGAAGTTTTCACAACTTGTTAACTTCATCCATGTGGTTTAATTGGATCGATTAGGTTCTCAAAAAAATCTAATTTTTCTATAGGGTCCTGGATTGAGTCATAGTCTGGTAATGAAAATTACATGTGGCAAGAGAGAAGATTAAAAACAGCAAGTACTTGCTGACATAGCAAATTTTGATGATGTGTTGCCAAGTGGCAAATGTCCATTACATCCAAAATCCCAATGGGGTACTTGTGGTGCCATGTCAGCAATTATTTTTGTTTTTAAATTTCACTTTTTTTTTTTTACAATTAAATAGATAAAAATAAAAATTTTAATTATAAATATAAAAAAAATGTAAATTCAAACTTGAGAACTTAAAATCTTTCGAGAGACCTCAAAATCTATTGTGTTATCTACATTCACATTTAAAAATATATATAATAGTCTAATTAATCACGTTGACATAATCATGTTCACAAATTTCATAAACACCGACTTTTAACTTTTAAGAAGTCACAAAAATTCAAAATACAGATAATTTCATGTATTTTTGGAATCTTTGTTTGGTATATCACAAAAATGGTTTTGGATTATGGATGTATTTAATTGCCCTTTAGAAATATAGATTGATTGACTCAAAAACCTGACTCTATTTAAAAAGGAAAGTGTGATGCACATGGTTCCAACTTCCAACTAGTTTTTTTAAAATAGCCTAACAAACTATTCAATGGGATTAAATCATCCTATTCATAAAAATCTGAGCTTGCACACATCATTCAATTAATTGAAACTCTTGTACTTATTCAGTATCATAAAGCTCATAATATAAACTTTTGGGTCATAGGCTTGAATAAATTAATGAAAGAAGCTTGTCAGTTGTGATACTCATTCATGAAAATAAGTAAAAATATAAACTTTATAATATAAGTTGTTTTCAAATTTATTTCATATATATAGGATCCTTTTCTCAAAGTGCAATTTGTTATTTTCTAAGCTTTTATTTGGATAATCCATTTAAACATACATCATACATTCAAGAGCGTGTAAATGCATTTAGACTTTTGGCCTCTTAATTTACTAAAAAAAAAAATACATAATAGTACGTAATGATGATTTAAAATTTTTGGTTTAAATATACTGCAGGTTCTTATAGTTTAAATGAATTTTGAATCAGGTTCTTATAATTTTTTTTTCTCTTTTGAAATCCTTATAGTTTGAAATTTATTTAATTGTGTTCATGCTGTCATCCCCAGTTATAAATTCGCCAATTTAGTGCTCACATGACAAATGACTTATCTATGTAACAATAAAAGAAACTGATATGACGCCAAAGTAACACAAAAATTGCCACCTCATCTTTCCTCTTCTTCCATTCTTTCTGTACTTTGGCAATTTGTGTGCCACTTTGACATTACTTAAGTTTCATCTATTGTCACATGAACAAGTCGTTTGCCACGTCAGCAATAAATTGCTAGATTTATAATTAGGGCTGACAGTAGGGACCTAATTAAAAAAAATTTAAACTATAAAGACCCTAAAAGAAAAATAAATAAATAAATATAAGGGCATGATTCAAAATTTATCCAAATTATAGGGATCTACAGTACATTTAAACCAAAATTTTTAATGATGGTAATTAGGTGGTATTCTAGTTCATGCACATCTTAACTAGGTTACTCCTTAATTTTCTTAAAGACATATTATCTATTCTAAAATTAAGAGTTTCACAATAAAATTGTTTGCAATTTGAACCCAAAGTTTGATAGTAAATGCACCTAAAAATTTTGAGTTAGCACTAAAAACCAATATGCTGAATCTGAGTGCTAGGTTGATAGCAAAGATTCTGAAAATCCAATTTTTAAGTGGGATTTGACCCTGAGAAGCTAATCCTAGTTGCCATTATTTTAACTACTTCCATTGTTTACTAGGTCTCATTGTTTAAGTTAGGGTGTAGAATATGAGCATGACGTGGATTCATCCATTTCAATTATAAACATCACCCCCACTAGTACTTACAGATAACGTGTTGCTGCCATTTACCCAATGTTTTACTAGAATGCTTGTACATATAGGGCCACATAATTTCAATATCTTAAGAACACTTCATTAGTTTAGTATTGGATTACTGGCTACTAGGTACTTTCGTATCAAAGTCTCATGTGAAAATCTCATTAGTTAAGTAATTTATCATATAGGTTTGGGATTCAAATTTTATTGAGATTCGATGGAGTGAGATTATAAAATAGGATGAATTATCCCTTGTGAGATAACGTTGAATGAAAGAAAAGAAAAAATAAATGTATACAAGCTTGAAAAGGCCATTTAATTTCCCCTTTATGGCTGTTTGTCAGGTAGCAAACAAATTCTTTTTGTTGAAATTTCTGCCTCCAGTTAGGCTTTTCTCATTAGTTGAAATAGGCAATCAGCAGCAGTTCAGATAAACTGTATATATCGACAAAGTCTGGCTGACATTGAATAGCTAAGTATTAATGCACCTAAATCTGAACAAATGCACTGGAAACTTAATGGAAGAATACCAGACTCTTACGGTAAAGTTTGACATTTACTTATAAATGTATTGGTAAAGAGTTTTGTAAGTTAACAGTGCCTGCTGACTGCTGTACAAAATATTCAAAGTGCAAGAGTTTATACAAGTTTGGTGTTTTTTTTAAGAATGATTTCAATTATCACTTAGCTAATAGCCTTTTAGTTATTGCTATTGGGTTTGAAAATGATCGGAGATGGGTTTGGTGAGGGACAATTAATTAGCAAATCCTATATGGGAGATGGATGGCTACCTAAACAATGGATTTATGAAATAAGTACTAGTAGGTAGCTGTACAACTTTTATATTTACCCTAATGTTGAACAATCATTATCACCCTAATGCATGGTTTAAGCCTGTACACGTTTGAATTTGCTATAACTTGCCAGCCTCTATGAATTGAAATCAATTTGCATGAACACCATATGTAAGTCACAAATCAACGTATAGACACCTATTCCTGTTTTATCCTCTTACCCAATTCATCTTGTTACAAGTAGTAGTGGCGTTTTCTTTTAGCTCCGTAGTTGCAAGTTAATCTTCAATCACTTCACCAAAGCTTTCATCAAGCCACTGCTCTCCATTCATGTTAAAGTGCACATTTATATCTTATCTATGAAAATTAAGTTTGCCCTTTCTACCTGGGTATCCTATTCAGGAAAAGGCTAAATCTATTTTCCTCCAACTTTTTGACTAAGCTCAAGACACCCACTTTATTGTCATTTTCATTTTTATCTTTTGCTTTTCTTTGTGGAAAACTCACTTCGGTTTGATGGGTTTATAATAGCAAAATTTGAGTTAATAAAAAGAAGTTTAAGCAGGAAGAGGATTGGTTGAATCAAAATTCTGCTAATGTTGTGACAGAAAGTTTGTGTATAAGCAGTTCTTATATTGTATAAGAACTTATATGTTTTGGTACATACTGAATAACTCAATTTTTTAAGATTTTCGCGATAACAAAAAAATCACACTGTAAACTTTTACAGAATCTTATATGTGAGTAGATAATAGCATAAAGGAATAATATAAGTGAATATAGCTTAGCAATCACCAAAATAATATATCACCATTATAAAATTAAGCACAAACTGTTATATAACAATTAACAAGTTTAGTTTAGATAAGATCATGTTCATATTAATACTCATTATCACTCATAGATTATAGCTACCATGTTATTTCATCAATGCTCAAACAAGAAAGGATGCCCATTTTAGTATTTTTTTTTTTCAGTTGCCCTTTAAAGTATAATGTAGGGTAGTAGCCCCACCAATACCATTTTGGGTTCCCTTCCATTTGTAGTATCATGTATTAGACTGTTAGTTGGAATATGACACTAATCTTTTAATGTTCAATATCATGTGATAGCCTAGTTAATAGTTATTTCCCCACCTTAACCTCCCACCTTGTTACACTACCTCTCACTAATAAAGATAAGAAAGATTAACTAAAATTAACCACCACTTTGATATAATACTATCCACTCAATCCTTTTAGACTTGCCCATAAACATAGGAAACATCTAAATTTAGCTCAAAAATTATGTCCCTCTCCTCTATTGTCCCTCTCCCTAGTCTCAAGGTCAAACACACGCCAACGCCTTTCTCTCTCCTCTCTTTCTCTCTCTCTCTCCCTCTCCCTCTCCCTCTCTCTCTCTCTCTAAGACAGCATTCTCTCTCTAACCTTAACACGGTTTTGACTCCTAAAAGGTTTTTATAATTTTTTTTCTTTTTTGTAATTTTTCCGGGAAAACGAAATTATAGATCGGACGATCCACCAATGAGAAAGCTCCGCACAAACTGAGAAAGAAAACTTCACAAAAACAAGAAACAAAAACAGAAGCCGGATTTTCTCTCTCTTCCCCATCTCTCTCTGCTCTGCATTTTCCATTTTTCCCTCTTGATCCATGGGAGAGGAAGGAACTTCATCCCTACCCAGAAAACCAATTGGATTGTTTTTTCCAAATCTTTGATTGATTCAAACAAAACCCATTTTGCTGAAACTCCAATGCGGTCTTTGAAAAGACCCCAGAAAAACACAGATTTGAGCAGTACCCAGATAAATAGATCTAAATCTTTCTTGCAATCGAGGTTCCAATCACAAAGGCATCGTCGGTGGTTGATTGGTGCATGTGGGTTTGGATCTGATGATGTGTATTTTGAGTCCATGCTATATTGCTGGTATATTGAGTTGCGGCGACACCGCTAGGGTTGTTGTGGCCGGCAACGACCTGGGGCTGCATACACGACGATGCAGCTTCATTTCTCGCCTAGCATGAGAAGCATCACGATATCGAGCAGCAATGGCTTTATTGACTTGATGAAGATCAAGGTCGCAGCTCGCCACATTTCTTATCGAACCCTCTTCCACACCATCCTCATCCTCGCTTTCTTATTGCCCTTTGTCTTCATTCTCACTGCTGTTGTTACCCTTGAAGGTGTCAACAAGTGCTCCTCATTTGGTACTATATGATAAACTTTTATCATTTTGATTCTTAATGTTTTTGATTAACTTTTTTGCTATTTGTTGGCATATCTTGCTCTGATCATTGGGTTACAAGTGTCACGTTGACGTTTCTATGAGTTGTCTACTCATTAATGTTAAGCCCTGGATTTGTTTTAGTGCCATTTAAATTAGAATAGATTGATATAATTTGACCCTTTAGGTCGTAGTTTGGTGTGTGTTAGTTAAATTTGCTTATGAAAGTTTTCTAGCTAGCATACATGTTTATTTCAGGATCTGAAGTGTGAGTGGATAATTTTAAGCGTTTCACTTGTGCATAGTTTAACTGTGCTTGAGCTCTAAATTAGTGACCAAGATTTTTTTTTATGCCGTGGAAACATGTATTGCTTACATTTGTGCTTCCCTTATTCTTCTATATTAATATGTGTTTAGATATTTGAACTGAAACTATCTCTTCTTTTACCGTATAAATTTTGGGCCAACATTTGTTGGTTTTTGGATCCCTCTGTCTACACCCAGCTGGGTTCTGTTGTTGTCAGTTAATTGCTGATAAAAGTTTTGCTTCATCCATTTCGAATTTGGAATCTTATCTTTTTTAGCTTGCTTTCATGATGTTACTTCTATTGGGTTCTGGAATTTCATTTTTTTTTTTGGTACTTTATGTCTTACCTTGTGCTTATTTTAGATCCTTGATTGCATCCTTGTTTTGTGTTCCAGATTGTTTGGGCAGGCGGTTGGGACCAAGGCTTCTCGGTAGGGTTGATGATTCAGGGGTAAATAATTTTTTTTCACATCACATCAAATGGTTATCATATTTTCAAATATTATAGATGTAAAATTTTATCTTAACCCTTGTGGTGATGATGGTGATGGTGATGGTGATGGTGCAGCAGAAACTGGTTAGAGATTTTTACAAGATCCTTAACGAAGTGAAGATTGGAGAAATCCCGGCTGGTCTAAAGTTGCCAGATTCATTTGATCAATTGGTTTCTGATATGAAGAACAATCAGTATGATGCGAAGACTTTTGCATTCATGTTAAGGGGAATGGTAAGTTGCTTGTTACATGTATGTAGTGTATTTTTGGATAATTTATGTTGAGTAGGGAAAGGGTTGTCTGAAACTTAAGTCTGTTGTTATATTTTGAATCTTGTGGCTTACCAAGAACGGACATATTAGTCTTCAAATAGTAAATTTAAATTATTTTTTAAAATGGTTTATTAATAAAAGCTTCCAGAAATAAACTTGTGATTTAATATTAGTACCATTGGAGGATGCGGCTGTGAAGGTGGTTCCTTCCTGCAGGTGAAGAAATAGAATTTGAACGATAAAAGGTTACCAAGTTGGATAACTAATGCACTGTTTAAAATATGACCGTCAGCTAAGAATATTTTAATCATAACTAATGATTCAGCTGATGACATCTCTGGATTCTGTACTACTATGATTTTCTATTTTGAGTCTACAAGGCTATATCTGAGGCTGGTGTTTGTAAATCTGATGGTTGTCTCTGCTAAGCTTGATCCTGTGTTTTTGGTGGTACTTACTCTGTTGCATCATATGGCGTTTTGCTTGAATTGTTATTAAGTTGTGTAGTGCATGACATTATATCCTGTTCTTTGTTAGCCAAGAATTATGGAAAGCAAGAATGCTTAAACACAGACCTCATAAAGCACATTAAGTAGTCTCTATGCTTAGTTTCATATGTTGTATATAAACCTTGTGTTGGGAAAGGGTTACCTTGCTTCTGATAGTGACATAATGTAGCTGCTAACTATGATGCTATGACCTCATAAAGCTCTTATCATGCGTCTTTAATCAAGACTATGCAGATTGCAGTTACTAAAAATATATCTTGGTTATTTATCTTCCATAATTGTTGGGTATGATTTCATTTGGATTTAGTTTGATACCATTATACAGATAATCTTGACTGTTTTACTACCTTTATCTGAATTTAGAGAAACTGGAAGTAGTTTTACTATGATCATAGCACTGTTATTAAACTGCAGGTTGTTATGTAATTTATGATCTAGAGAACCATAGAGAACTTATACTCTTTTGACTAAGAATTTTATCAATATTAACTTCACCATGTAGGGACACAGTCATGACAAATAAAGAGTTACTGCATTCAGAAACACCCTCCGCCCCCAAGTAAAAAAAACTGCCACATTTTAGTCATACCTGGCACATCTTTGAGCTTTGTTCTGTTTACTTTTACTTGATACTTATGTTAGATCCCTTTTATCAGAATATGTGTTTGTATGTGGCTGACCCCATGTGTTTGGATTAAGGCTTGTTCTTGTACTCATCTTCATTACCATTTTATGTGGTTTATCTATCACAAGCCTAATAAAAATTCTCTCTTTTCCTTCTCTAACGCATGAAGGTGCTCACTTTCATTTTTATTTTTCTTCGTAAGTTAATATTTTATTCTCTTCTTCCTCCCTAGATCCTTGTTTAAAACTTTCTTTCCGTTTTGGCTATATATGACCTCAGCTATTGAATCCTAAATGTTTATTTAATTATAGTTGGCAGAAATTGGAGGTCACCATACTCTTTTAAGAAATGTAGTTAGTGATACAAACTTCTTTTAGTATTCCAATGATTTCTGGTTCAGCTTGTGGGAGCTATGAAATACTATTTAATCTTGATCACATCATTGATAATCAATTTGATCTTATTCTCTGCCAGAGTTCTGTAATTTTCATTAGTTTGCTCCATATGTTTAGGTTTCCATTCTTTCTTCAGTCTTATTGAAGTGCCTAATTTCTCTTGTTTGTTATTCTTGATAAATGTTTCCGTTCCTTTTTTCTTCTCTACATTGCATTTATGTTCTTTTCATTCTTAAAGGACATTTTTTTTTTCAATCCTCTTTCCTTTGGCAGTTGTTTAGGTTTTTTGTGAAATTTGCTTTATTCATGATATCGACAATGTGGACACTCCTTATATTTTGTTATAATGGACTATCTATCTGTTCATATCTTTAGTTTCTTGAAATTGCTTCTTGCATTTGCTTAGCCTAGACATTGCTACTCTTGTGCTACAAGTGGCTATCAATGATCATTTTATTAATCTTTGTCAAAAATTATGTTTGGTTAACACAATGCTTCTTTACACAGATGGAGAAATTTGAAAGAGAAATCAGAGAGTCTAAGTTTTCAGAGTTGATGAATAAACACTTTGCAGCAAGTTCTGTCCCTAAAGGGATTCATTGTCTGTCATTGCGTTTGACAGATGAATATTCTTCAAATGCCCATGCACGCAAACAATTGCCTCCTCCAGAATTACTTCCTTTGTTGTCTGACAACTCCTACTACCATTTTATTCTGTCAACTGATAACATCTTGGCTGCTTCAGTAGTTGTTACTTCTACTGTCCAGTCATCTCTGAAACCTGAGAAGATAGTCTTCCATATCATCACAGACAAAAAAACTTATGCGGGTATGCACTCTTGGTTTGCACTAAATCCTGTCTCCCCCGCTATTGTTGAAGTCAAAGGCATTCACCAGTTTGACTGGTTGACTAGAGAAAATGTTCCTGTACTTGAAGCTGTAGAGAATCAAAATGGGATCAGGAATTACTATCATGGGAATCATATTGCGGGAGCCATTCTCAGTGACACAACTCCACGAACATTTGCTTCAAAATTGCAAGCTAGAAGTCCAAAGTACATATCTTTACTCAACCATCTTCGTATATACATACCAGAGGTAAGTCAGATGTAACTACAACCGCACTTACTGTCTTTGGATTCTATTTTCTCTCTCTCTCTCACACGCACACACACAAAAGAATGGAATGACAAGAAACAATTATGGATCTTCATGCTGAAAGAATTTCATCCCCTTTTCTAGTCCCTGCTCTTTCTATCACTGGGATAGTTAGGTTGCTTAAAGCCTCTCTTCATTCCTTTTATCTTCTCTCTCGAATATTGTTGAAAGATGTCAACGTGCAATTAACACAAAAAATATGAATAATGGATATTATTAGCTTTGGTGAAGGATTTATCTTCTATGTGGATGCAACTAAAATGAATGAAAGTTTGACCTTAGAACCTGACTGGTGTAACAGGTAGCTGCAAGCTAAATATATCCTGTAAATTGTGAATTGTAAACTTGTGAAGTAGTATAAATGGCCTATAGGTATTGAATATCCTTGAAATTCTCAAAAGTTACTGTAATTGAAGAGAATATGAAAACCATGCTCTAAAAGATAAGTAATTTCATAACATTCTTTCTGTTTAAAATGTTTGCCCACTTTGCATAGATTGATTGATGTGTAATAAGTGGGCATAATTGATAGAAATTAAAGGAAGAACAGTTTTTTGTATGGTGCAATGGTTGGAGGGATCTGAGTCTCCCTGTTCTTGTTGCTTCTGCAAGTAGATAATTGTAACTTTGAAGCTTTTACACTGCTTTCATTGGCACTTACGGAATAAAGTTACTTGCATCTGTAACATTGCCAACTTTTATACTGGAACATTTAATTTTCAAGTAAATTTTCTTACCCGTCTTTCATACATCATTTAAAAAAATAAAATTATTGGGTTTATTCAAAATTTATGTTCTGATTATGTCAGTTTTATCTGTGCCGAACAGCTTTTCCCAAACCTTGACAAGGTGGTCTTTCTAGATGATGATGTCGTGATTCAGCGTGATTTGTCTCCACTTTGGGAAATTGAACTAGAAGGTAAAGTGAATGGGGCTGTGGAAACTTGCAGAGGTCAAGATGAGTGGGTAATGTCCAAGCGTTTCAGGAATTACTTCAATTTTTCCCATCCCCTCATTGCAAAGCATTTGGACCCCGAGGAGTGTGCGTGGGCTTATGGGATGAATGTCTTTGATCTGAGTGCATGGAGAAAGACAAATATTAGAGAAATGTATCATGCCTGGCTCAAAGAGGTAGAATTTCATATACTCAAGTTATACTACTTCAATTTTTTTGATAATATAATTGTTCACATGCCATTTCATATACTCAACTTATATTATTGACGGCTTCTCTATGGCAGAATCTGAAGTCAAACCTGACAATGTGGAAGCTTGGGACCCTACCACCTGCTTTAATTGCATTTAAAGGTCATGTTCACCCGATTGACCCCTCTTGGCACATGCTTGGCTTGGGTTATCAGAATAAAACCGATATTGAGAGTCTGAAAAAGGCTGCAGTTATCCACTACAATGGCCAGTCAAAACCTTGGTTGCAAATTGGCTTTGAACATCTTCGTCCGTTTTGGACCAAGTATGTCAATTATTCAAATGATTTTGTCAAGAACTGTCATATCTTGGAACCATAGTGAGTCAAGGGAAAGAGCTATGGAATGAACAACAGTTAACACAAAAGAGATGAGTAGTACAGGTTTCATCTAAAATTTTTGCGGCTTGAGATTTTGTTCAAGGTGAATTTGAGAAGACAAATAGAAAATTGGTTGAAAGGGCAAAACGATCAACACGTTGTGGGTGGATTTGTTGCCATCCCCTACATTTTTGCAGCATGGTCACCAATACCGAACTGGCATGGCCTTGAGAGACATTCTTTCGTTCTGTGACATAGCAATACTTCCATTCCACTATTTTTGGTTGGTGAAAGGATACTACTATTGGTCTTCTTTGGGGCAACTATAGCAAAGATTCCTTAGTGAATATTGGAGAATAAACTGAATGCTAAAGTTAAAAAGCTCACGCCTATGTAATCATTCTACTTGGTGCTGAGAACTGAAATGCTAGGACACTTATTGTTGTGAGGTTCCCCCACTAGTGCAGCGTTTTCCCCTTAATTTTTTAGTTGTTTAATTTTTGTTAGTATCCAATTTTACCTTCACCCTCTCTGATTTGATATGATCATGGTGAATTCTAGGAGTAGCTTATGAGATTGCTTTGTTACAGGTTCATTGAATTGGGGAACTGTTTGTAGGATATATATTGGTATTCGTTCCTTATGTAAGATTACGAGACATTTGAAATGTGCAGAAAATTCTTTTGTCATCTATTTCTCTATCCTTCTTTTTCTATTCTCTTGTCCTCTTTATTTCATTTTTACTTGTTTATATTTGATCCTTTATTTGATTGGGTGAAATTCTTTCCATATCCATTCCCACTTTCCTTTAATTTTTACTCATAATAATAATAATAATAGTAAGAAATATTCAACCAAGAAATTGATAGCCAAATAAATTAATTAAAATAAATCTAGCACAGTATAAGATAACTGTATAAATTTGCCTAGAAATATTAGAAAATCTAGAATTCTAAACATAAATGCAAGTATATAGACAATATATGTGGTTATTCGGGTAATCGGATAATTGGATTGGATGTTAGATAAAACCCAAACCTTTATTCGAATCCAATTAAAATTGACGGAGATTCTATGATGCTACATATGTATGTCTTACTACACTGACGTGATAAATATATGTAATTTTAATATTTTATTTGATATAAAACTAATTTATCTTATTTTCTTAAACAAACTTAAAAATAATTAATTTATACACATATCATTCACATATTAACTATTCTTATATAGTACGACATACAACAAAATATCTAAGAAACCTCCTAAAATTAAATATACCCATATTCAAATTCAATTCACAACCTTTTATAAGGATCCAAATTTGATTCCAATATAAGTAAATGGATCGAATATAGGACAAATCCAAATCCTTTTACATCCTTAGGAATAAATTTTGTCTGTGTATGAGTAATATTACTCACACACTCATAATTGTCACATCATCTTACAATGTCTACATGATAGCATTTGAATTTAATTAAATTTACATAAACTTAAATTAAACCCAATAAAAAAAAAATTTGGTATGGCTCATGTTAAATCTAAAATCATTTTTAGCCATTTAACTAATTGCCTAAGCTTAATTGGGTTGAAATGGTTCTTTGGCATGGATCATTATTGTGTTTTTACCTAATAACTTAAGTTGTTGAGATAAAATAATTTTTTGGTATGATAACAAAGCCTTTTTGACAAGTGGTTCAATCCCTCCCAATCATATGGTCTCACCCTTACTTTTTTTGGTTAAATTAAAATTTCAACATAAGATATGACTAGGCTTATGTTTTGTGGACATTTTAAATCCTAAAAGCTTTCGTGTGTAAGGATATGTCAAATATAAAATTATTATTGACTTTCACATGACACTTCAAACTTTTGAATAAAAATGATTCTTTAACAACTTGTATAGCACTGCCTCATCCATTGAGATAGCATAATATACACTAGTATGTGTATGATAAGCATTTCTCGTATATATTAGGGTCATCCATTGATTTCCAATCAATAGTATTGGTTTAATTAACAAAAGGTGGATACAACTAGGAAAAAAAAAACAAAACAGATGAATGTGATTGCATCAGCTTTTTCAATAATTAGAGAGAGAAAATAATTTACAAGGAGATAATTGATTTTTGAATTGTTTTGTACAAAATAGTGATGTGTGCTTTACAAAATAATGGTTTACTTATCACAAAGCTATAAATAAAATGGTTTATGATATACAAAGCAATAAATATAATAATAAATTAAGCCATTTGGGTTTTATAAGCTTAGCACAAAAAACTAAACAAGTTAAGTTACACCTATCTCTCTACTACCTTCCAATTTGCAAAACATCACATCAATTAGGAGTTTGGAGCTAACCTAGTTAGTAAGGTGAGAAGTGAACATAGCACCAAATAAAATATTTACCATTTAGGACATAAATTTGAAGGGGATTAAATTTAAATGTACTTTTTATTTTNATAGAAAATTGGTTGAAAGGGCAAAACGATCAACACGTTGTGGGTGGATTTGTTGCCATCCCCTACATTTTTGCAGCATGGTCACCAATACCGAACTGGCATGGCCTTGAGAGACATTCTTTCGTTCTGTGACATAGCAATACTTCCATTCCACTATTTTTGGTTGGTGAAAGGATACTACTATTGGTCTTCTTTGGGGCAACTATAGCAAAGATTCCTTAGTGAATATTGGAGAATAAACTGAATGCTAAAGTTAAAAAGCTCACGCCTATGTAATCATTCTACTTGGTGCTGAGAACTGAAATGCTAGGACACTTATTGTTGTGAGGTTCCCCCACTAGTGCAGCGTTTTCCCCTTAATTTTTTAGTTGTTTAATTTTTGTTAGTATCCAATTTTACCTTCACCCTCTCTGATTTGATATGATCATGGTGAATTCTAGGAGTAGCTTATGAGATTGCTTTGTTACAGGTTCATTGAATTGGGGAACTGTTTGTAGGATATATATTGGTATTCGTTCCTTATGTAAGATTACGAGACATTTGAAATGTGCAGAAAATTCTTTTGTCATCTATTTCTCTATCCTTCTTTTTCTATTCTCTTGTCCTCTTTATTTCATTTTTACTTGTTTATATTTGATCCTTTATTTGATTGGGTGAAATTCTTTCCATATCCATTCCCACTTTCCTTTAATTTTTACTCATAATAATAATAATAATAGTAAGAAATATTCAACCAAGAAATTGATAGCCAAATAAATTAATTAAAATAAATCTAGCACAGTATAAGATAACTGTATAAATTTGCCTAGAAATATTAGAAAATCTAGAATTCTAAACATAAATGCAAGTATATAGACAATATATGTGGTTATTCGGGTAATCGGATAATTGGATTGGATGTTAGATAAAACCCAAACCTTTATTCGAATCCAATTAAAATTGACGGAGATTCTATGATGCTACATATGTATGTCTTACTACACTGACGTGATAAATATATGTAATTTTAATATTTTATTTGATATAAAACTAATTTATCTTATTTTCTTAAACAAACTTAAAAATAATTAATTTATACACATATCATTCACATATTAACTATTCTTATATAGTACGACATACAACAAAATATCTAAGAAACCTCCTAAAATTAAATATACCCATATTCAAATTCAATTCACAACCTTTTATAAGGATCCAAATTTGATTCCAATATAAGTAAATGGATCGAATATAGGACAAATCCAAATCCTTTTACATCCTTAGGAATAAATTTTGTCTGTGTATGAGTAATATTACTCACACACTCATAATTGTCACATCATCTTACAATGTCTACATGATAGCATTTGAATTTAATTAAATTTACATAAACTTAAATTAAACCCAATAAAAAAAAAATTTGGTATGGCTCATGTTAAATCTAAAATCATTTTTAGCCATTTAACTAATTGCCTAAGCTTAATTGGGTTGAAATGGTTCTTNGATGGAGACTATTCCTCTTATGGATTTGTCACGAGTCATGACAGTGTATATATCATTAATTGTACTATTTCCCTTTCTAGATGTACAAATTTGTAAAATCATTTAATTGGTTGCATCAATTGCTAATAATCTCTTTAAATTTATTTATTTATTTATTATGAATTTAATACAATTATTTGTAGAAAAACAGTTATGTGTAGAAAAATATAAACATCTTATTTACCCTAAGTTATTTGCTCATAAAAAAAATCTTATTTATGTGATTACTAATTTTTTTTTTTGATATTTTTAGCTATGACGATGGATTTGAATGTAAAATTCACAAATTCTGAAAATAATCTTAGTATCAATCACCTGATCGCTACTAAGATTTGAAATCAAATACAATTGGTTTTCCATCATATAGTCAGATTAATTAGATATCAAGTCTGATAATGGTTTGAATTATATGTTCTAATTAATAATGGAAATATAATAGGCAAGTTTTTCTTATGAGATTAATATATGCTATCTCTATCTCTAATTATTTAATATCATATGTGATATTATACAATAAGTATAACTAATTACAGAAATTATTTACACTGTGTATTTTCTTGGGCATGGTATGTGTTAATGAAAATAAATAGCACACATAATTTTAGTTATCCATTCTGCTTGTGTTATGGATACTATAAAACCCGATTGATCTGATTCTGACCATTGATCAACGGTAAGATGCTGAAGGTACACATTAGCAGTGTGTCAGCGACATACAATTAGAAAGGGAAACGCAGTGTGAATAAAGTTTTTGGACAGTGACACCGTAGGTCCGTAGTCAGGCGAAAAGTTCACTCCTCGGAATGAGAAAAAAAAAGTCCATTTCCATAGCCTTAGGAGATTAAGATTAGGAGGAGAAAGCAAAGATGGAGTCATTGACCACAGATTTTCATGACTTCGAAAACTCCGAAACAGCCTCGTACCTGGGTATCCATTTGATCCTTTCCTCTGACTTTAATATTAATTTTTGAGAAACGCATCGGCTTCCTCTTCTTCAACCTGGATTTCTGCAACAATACTGTTTTTAACAGAACGGCCACCCAAATCATTGATAGAGCCAAGAAAGACAAAACATTGAGGCTTTTCATTTTTATTTGTTATTTTTCGAGTTCTAGATTGGTATGCTGGTGACCCAGTAGGATTTAATATGATTTCTTGATTGCCCATTTGAAGATTCGATCGTGTTTAGCTGGCTGAATAGTAGTAGAGATTCCTCTGTGTCGGTTTCAGTGTGTTAATTATTTCCTTTTAAAGCAAAAATATATGTTGAATTTTGTTTTTTTTTATTGGCGCAGCTGAATTTTCTCTGTTTGCTAATATATTCCCTTGCTAGAAATTCCAGTGAGAAAACATTTCAATCCTATTCAAATTTCCCATATCAGATTTTGCATGTTACTTGGGATATGAACTTCTCTCGGAGAACTCAATCTTCACTTTTTTGTGTTCAATTTGCAGAATAGCTGGATGATAGTTTGATGAATTCCTTTTATTCAGTGAGACTAAATTGAAGTGATTCACTGGACTTTTTCTGAGGTCCAAGTGAAGCTGAAGCTATTGGATTTTTGAATTTCAAGAGTGCCTTAGATCTCTAAATATGGCCGGGAAGCAAGATCAGTTAGAGATCAAGTTTCGGTTGACTGATGGTACTGATATCGGCCCCAAAAATTTTCCTGCTGCCACTAGTATTGCAACCTTGAAAGAAAATATTCTTGTGCAGTGGCCCAAAGGTTAGCTGTCTCTTACCTTTTTATGATACCATTCTTTCTGTTTGGTGTTCCCATTAGGAGCTAAATTCACTTTGAGAAGCTGTTGTCTTATTCCTTTTTGTTATAATGAGTGCTTTACTATAAACTAAGAGAGATTGGTGATTGGATGGAGTGAAATACTCAGTAATTACAGAATCATTAACATGGAAGTGTTGATGTATAAAAGAGAAATCTTGACAAGAAGTCATGAGTTCCTTGGATTTTAAGTATGCAATTATCGAGCTATTGCAGATGATGTGGCCATCACCAAATTAATGAAAAACTACTTAAATAGTTCATGCTTATGATAATATTTAGGCAACAAACTGCATTAAAAGTGTGCAAATCAGTAGAGCTGAGAATGAACTCTATGCTGGCTATGAAGGATAATGACATATTTCGGTTACTTGTAGTTATGTGTCTTTTAGTGTCTGTCATTGTTCTGCGTTGCTGCCTTCCTCTCAGTGAAGGTGGCTTCCCTTTGGAAATTTAGGTGGCTTTGCATTGATAGCCAAATATTCACTTCAAATAGCAGCACTCTTCAGGAGTTTATAAACTGTATCAAGAATCTAAGTTGATAGGATTTTAATTTTAGCCTCAAACTGTAAATGTGAAAAATATTTCTTATATAACCGATTGTTAGAAGTTTCTTTAAACCTCATTCCTCCACTCTCCACCTCTTCCTCCTTGAGTTGTCCTGTATTGATGCTTCTTGAATGTTACCTCTTCCTCCTTGAGGAGATATTTACATCTCATAGTATTTTACAGGGTACAGAAACTGAAGTTCAAAAATTAAGGTGGTTTTGGTTCCTTGGCAATTTTTAGAGTAAGTTTGTACCTACTTGTCCAAGTCATTGATTAAAGTCCAAAGTAGCTTCTTATCACAGAAGCAATAACCATGAATTTGATGGTGCTCAAATCCTTGGGGGTCTATTTGATATGGGTAAACATATTCTCGAAGTTAATTTATTTTCTCGGAAAACCAAGCTTACCAGTCAACAGATTTACTGCAACTTTCTAGTATTTAGTATACAATGAGAATCACAAATTGTGGAGTAACACAAATTCATTAGGTTGCTTTAGCCAGTGACAGTAATGCTAAAGGAAGGATATTTTAATTAGAGATAATCATGCTTTTAGGTGTTTGTCTTATTGATTTAATATATTATGAATATGAAGAATCATTCTAAAGATTTCTTTACCATGCTCTTCAGAATTTTAACTTTGTGCTTTTGGTTTGAAGACAAGAAGAATGGCCCCAGGACTATAAAGGATGTGAAGTTAATTAGTGCGGGAAGAATCTTGGAGAACAGCAGAACGGTGGGGGAATGTCAGAGCCCATTATGTGATATCCCTGGTGGAGTTACAACAATGCACGTGGTTGTGCAACCGCCTGCTATGGAGAAAGGTATAATATTTCTTTTTGAGACAAGCAAAAGCTACATTTAGCAGTTCCTTGGGTTTCTTTTGAGAGGAACATCAAGATGAAATTATTCTCTCAAGTTTGACTAGAATGAGTTTCAAGTTGTTATTATTTGCAGTTGTAAACAAGCTATTTTACTTTTAAATCTCACTGGTAGGATAGTCCTTCTTCTTTATATCAAAATGCTGGCGTTTTCTATCACTTCATAAATTGTTTTAGTTAATGAAAATTTATTCCGAGTGCTACATATATAACGCACATTAACAACAGCACAACTTGCCCAGTTTAAAATACTTTTGCATGGTAAAGTGCACCCTTAATGGAAAGATCAAACTATGAGATATCATCTTATAACATGGTTTGTAGAAAACCCCTCCATTGAGTTTTCTGGTAACAATGATTACAGAGCATTTTACCTTCTAAAGTGGAAAATGCTCTTTAGAAAAGCCAGGACTGCATATTTCTGATCTCCTACTTACTGAGTATTAACGAGTGTGATCCAATTATCAGTTTTCTTGGGTCAAAAGGAAACCACTTGCATCAAAATACAAAACTACTGCTGTTCTTTCTGGAATTTACTTGGTTTTGGTTCTTCTATCTGATCCTTATTGATTTTATTTTCTTGTTATCGAGACAGAGAAGAAAGCAGCAAACGAAGCAAAGCAGAACAAGTGTGTTTGTGTTATATTGTAATCCAGATGGAATAGAAGATAACATCTTTTATCAGGTGATTTGAGTTAGTCTTGTATTCACTTTTAACACAGTCTTCAGTTCTCAAATGCTCATAAAACTTGTTCGGTTGCATGTCTCAATTTTACGACAGGTAAAGAGTACTCGACCTGGTGAAGATTGTGAAGCTGGAAACTTCTTCATTGCTTAACACTCGTAAATTCCATACACATTTTTCATAGATGGTGACGACGTTTCACCAGGCTCGGAATCTAGGTGTGGTCTAGGTGTTGCCATAATGTCCAATTGGTATAATTGTTGATTGAAATGATGCAAAGTGCTTCCAGAGTTTAACGTTTTGAATGTGTTCTGGTTTATGTTTCAATTACAAATGTTNATGGTGACCCTTTTGGCATTTTGTCTACTTTTTTTTTTTTTTTTTTTTTTTTTT
>QAOA01001316.1:313829-333402 GCA_003255065.1 Cercis canadensis
TTTTTTTTTTTTTTTTGTTTTGTTTTGAGAGTGCCATTTTGTCTACTTAAATGTTATCAATTAATCAATAATTTGGTTGAATCATTAAACTTTAATCAGTGTTGTTGTGCTGTTACATCGTGCACTCGATTCTTGCAAAATCTTAAAAGGATTTTTTGTACTTCTCATTTTCCCATCTAATTAAGAAAAATGAAAAACTTGCTAAAAAGCTTAAATAAAATATAATTTAACTAGGTCTATATAAACAAAAAAAACTAACTAGCTAGGTTCATTTGAATTCTAATTATATTTACTTAAAATTTATTTCACTTTTGCTAAGCTACCATCACTAAAAATGGGGGTAGTGATACCCCGCATTTAGTTGGGTGGGTTTTTGTTGGACCTACCCAATGAATTTGGTATTGTTGCAAAATTTTTTTAAAAATTAAGTCACTCAATATGTGTCAATACAAACAGTTCTTTATAAAATTAAGAATGATATAATATAAGAAAATGTGTGAAACTCTATTATTATTTTTTGCAAAAGTTAAAAAAAAAATTTAGACACATTTTCTTATATCGTGTCGTTCTTACATTTTTTAAAGAACTATGTGTTCTATTATATACTAAAAGATTAAGTTTTTTAAAATCTTCGCAATAATATTAATTTTACTAACAACTAGAAAGGGGTTAGCACTATCCTTTTTTTTTTTTTTTAGTGATTGTAGGATAGCATTCATCATTTTATTTATATGAACTAAATTTATAATGTTTAGTAGTAGTTTCTCTTTAAAAAATAAGAACATTTGAAGTACAGGTATGTAAGACATTACAGTGTATCAATGAATATAAGGAATCTATTTGATGCCTCTTTCTCAGTTAAGGAATCTATCCCCAGGGGAGTTGTTCAGAATTTGGATTGTCCCCAGATGGAGACTATTCCTCTTATGGATTTGTCACGAGTCATGACAGTGTATATATCATTAATTGTACTATTTCCCTTTCTAGATGTACAAATTTGTAAAATCATTTAATTGGTTGCATCAATTGCTAATAATCTCTTTAAATTTATTTATTATGAATTTAATACAATTATTTGTAGAAAAACAGTTATGTGTAGAAAAATTTAAACATCTTATTTACCCTAAGTTATTTGCTCATAAAAAAAATCTTATTTATGTGATTACTAATTTTTTTTTGATATTTTTAGCTATGACGATGGGTTTGAATGTAAAATTTATAAATTTTGATAATAATCTTAGTATCAATCACCTGATCGCTACTAAGATTTGATATCAAATACAATTGGTTTTCTATCCTATACTCAGATTAATTAGATATCAAGTCTGATATTGGTTTGAATTATATGTTCTAATTAATAATGGAAATATAATAGGCAAGTTTTTCTTATGAGATTAATATATGCTATCTCTATCTCTAATTATTTAATATCATATGTGATATTATACAATAAGTATAACTAATTACAGAAATTATTTACACTGTGTATTTTCTTGGGCATGGTATGTGTTAATGAAAATAAATAGCACACATAATTTTAGTTATCCATTCTGCTTGTGTTATGGATACTATAAAACCCGAATGATCTGATTCTGACCATTGATCAACGGTAAGATGCTGAAGGTACACATTAGCAGTGTGTCAGCGACATACAATTAGAAAGGGAAATGCAGTGTGAATAAAGTTTTTGGACAGTGACACCGTAGGTCCGTAGTCAGGCGAAAAGTTCACTCCTCGGAATGAGAAAAAAAAAGTCCATTTCCATAGCCTTAGGAGATTAAGATTAGGAGGAGAAAGCAAAGATGGAGTCATTGACCACAAATTTTCATGACTTCGAAAACTCCGAAACAGCCTCGTACCTGGGTATCCATTTGATCCTTTCCTCTGACTTTAATATTAATTTTTGAGAAACGCATCGGCTTCCTCTTCTTCAACCTGGATTTCTGCAACAATACTGTTTTTAACAGAACGGCCACCCAAATCATTGATAGAGCCAAGAAAGACAAAACATTGAGGCTTTTCATTTTTATTTGTTATTTTTCGAGTTCTAGATTGGTATGCTGGTGACCCAGTAGGATTTAATATGATTTCTTGATTGCCCATTTGAAGATTCGATCGTGTTTAGCTGGCTGAATAGTAGTAGAGATTCCTCTGTGTCGGTTTCAGTGTGTTAATTATTTCCTTTTAAAGCAAAAATATATGTTGAATTTTGTTTTTTTTTATTGGCGCAGCTGAATTTTCTCTGTTTGCTAATATATTCCCTTGCTAGAAATTCCAGTGAGAAAACATTTCAATCCTATTCAAATTTCCCATATCAGATTTTGCATGTTACTTGGGATATGAACTTCTCTCGGAGAACTCAATCTTCACTTTTTTGTGTTCAATTTGCAGAATAGCTGGATGATAGTTTGATGAATTCCTTTTATTCAGTGAGACTAAATTGAAGTGATTCACTGGACTTTTTCTGAGGTCCAAGTGAAGCTGAAGCTATTGGATTTTTGAATTTCAAGAGTGCCTTAGATCTCTAAATATGGCCGGGAAGCAAGATCAGTTAGAGATCAAGTTTCGGTTGACTGATGGTACTGATATCGGCCCCAAAAATTTTCCTGCTGCCACTAGTATTGCAACCTTGAAAGAAAATATTCTTGTGCAGTGGCCCAAAGGTTAGCTGTCTCTTACCTTTTTATGATACCATTCTTTCTGTTTGGTGTTCCCATTAGGAGCTAAATTCACTTTGAGAAGCTGTTGTCTTATTCCTTTTTGTTATAATGAGTGCTTTACTATAAACTAAGAGAGATTGGTGATTGGATGGAGTGAAATACTCAGTAATTACAGAATCATTAACATGGAAGTGTTGATGTATAAAAGAGAAATCTTGACAAGAAGTCATGAGTTCCTTGGATTTTAAGTATGCAATTATCGAGCTATTGCAGATGATGTGGCCATCACCAAATTAATGAAAAACTACTTAAATAGTTCATGCTTATGATAATATTTAGGCAACAAACTGCATTAAAAGTGTGCAAATCAGTAGAGCTGAGAATGAACTCTATGCTGGCTATGAAGGATAATGACATATTTCGGTTACTTGTAGTTATGTGTCTTTTAGTGTCTGTCATTGTTCTGCGTTGCTGCCTTCCTCTCAGTGAAGGTGGCTTCCCTTTGGAAATTTAGGTGGCTTTGCATTGATAGCCAAATATTCACTTCAAATAGCAGCACTCTTCAGGAGTTTATAAACTGTATCAAGAATCTAAGTTGATAGGATTTTAATTTTAGCCTCAAACTGTAAATGTGAAAAATATTTCTTATATAACCGATTGTTAGAAGTTTCTTTAAACCTCATTCCTCCACTCTCCACCTCTTCCTCCTTGAGTTGTCCTGTATTGATGCTTCTTGAATGTTACCTCTTCCTCCTTGAGGAGATATTTACATCTCATAGTATTTTACAGGGTACAGAAACTGAAGTTCAAAAATTAAGGTGGTTTTGGTTCCTTGGCAATTTTTAGAGTAAGTTTGTACCTACTTGTCCAAGTCATTGATTAAAGTCCAAAGTAGCTTCTTATCACAGAAGCAATAACCATGAATTTGATGGTGCTCAAATCCTTGGGGGTCTATTTGATATGGGTAAACATATTCTCGAAGTTAATTTATTTTCTCGGAAAACCAAGCTTACCAGTCAACAGATTTACTGCAACTTTCTAGTATTTAGTATACAATGAGAATCACAAATTGTGGAGTAACACAAATTCATTAGGTTGCTTTAGCCAGTGACAGTAATGCTAAAGGAAGGATATTTTAATTAGAGATAATCATGCTTTTAGGTGTTTGTCTTATTGATTTAATATATTATGAATATGAAGAATCATTCTAAAGATTTCTTTACCATGCTCTTCAGAATTTTAACTTTGTGCTTTTGGTTTGAAGACAAGAAGAATGGCCCCAGGACTATAAAGGATGTGAAGTTAATTAGTGCGGGAAGAATCTTGGAGAACAGCAGAACGGTGGGGGAATGTCAGAGCCCATTATGTGATATCCCTGGTGGAGTTACAACAATGCACGTGGTTGTGCAACCGCCTGCTATGGAGAAAGGTATAATATTTCTTTTTGAGACAAGCAAAAGCTACATTTAGCAGTTCCTTGGGTTTCTTTTGAGAGGAACATCAAGATGAAATTATTCTCTCAAGTTTGACTAGAATGAGTTTCAAGTTGTTATTATTTGCAGTTGTAAACAAGCTATTTTACTTTTAAATCTCACTGGTAGGATAGTCCTTCTTCTTTATATCAAAATGCTGGCGTTTTCTATCACTTCATAAATTGTTTTAGTTAATGAAAATTTATTCCGAGTGCTACATATATAACGCACATTAACAACAGCACAACTTGCCCAGTTTAAAATACTTTTGCATGGTAAAGTGCACCCTTAATGGAAAGATCAAACTATGAGATATCATCTTATAACATGGTTTGTAGAAAACCCCTCCATTGAGTTTTCTGGTAACAATGATTACAGAGCATTTTACCTTCTAAAGTGGAAAATGCTCTTTAGAAAAGCCAGGACTGCATATTTCTGATCTCCTACTTACTGAGTATTAACGAGTGTGATCCAATTATCAGTTTTCTTGGGTCAAAAGGAAACCACTTGCATCAAAATACAAAACTACTGCTGTTCTTTCTGGAATTTACTTGGTTTTGGTTCTTCTATCTGATCCTTATTGATTTTATTTTCTTGTTATCGAGACAGAGAAGAAAGCAGCAAACGAAGCAAAGCAGAACAAGTGTGTTTGTGTTATATTGTAATCCAGATGGAATAGAAGATAACATCTTTTATCAGGTGATTTGAGTTAGTCTTGTATTCACTTTTAACACAGTCTTCAGTTCTCAAATGCTCATAAAACTTGTTCGGTTGCATGTCTCAATTTTACGACAGGTAAAGAGTACTCGACCTGGTGAAGATTGTGAAGCTGGAAACTTCTTCATTGCTCAACACTCGTAAATTCCATACACATTTTTCATAGATGATGACGACGTTTCACCAGGCTCGGAATCTAGGTGTGGTCTAGGTGTTGCCATAATGTCCAATTGGTATAATTGTTGATTGAAATGATGCAAAGTGCTTCCAGAGTTTAACGTTTTGAATGTGTTCTGGTTTATGTTTCAATTACAAATGTTTTAATTTAATTATGAAAAAAGAGAGCGACAAGGATTGAATTTCTGAACATAAAGAGGTGCTATATAAGATTCAAATTAACCCAAAAGCTCAACTTAGCAGTAGAATGGTCAAAGTTTCAATCTTCACGAGTATGAAAGTGATAAATGATGTTACATTGTAGTCCAAAACAACTTTTATATTCAAATAAAACTGCAAGTTAAGTTTTGACCATTCAACTAAATTGAATTCCAATAAAATTCTATTTTCCAATATCAAATATCAAATTGCAACCTTGAATTGCATGAGGAAGGAAGAGGGAAGTTTTTGGCAGTCGAATGGTCCAAGCTTAGGGTGGTTTCACCAAACGGTAGAAAGTATCAACAAACGTGGCTTTTGAAATTAGCATTACTTTGTCATCAATCAAATTATAAGCTTATAGCTAAACATTTTGTTGTTGTATCTTGATAAATAGTGATTGCATTTGCACTGAAAGGGATTTGAATTAGAGAAGGGAACAGTCTTAAAACTGAGAGCACATTCCACTTAATTAAAGCTCTTCCTCAAGTTTATAGCTAAACTTGAGTATATATATAAACCAAACTAATTAAGTTCTTTTTTTTTTTTTTTGTATTTTAGTTACGACTCTGAATTTAAATACAAAAATTGTAAATCTTGAGAATGATCTTAACACCAAACTAATTATATTGACTAGTAAATGACTTTCTTTCATTTTTTTTTTAAATATAATTATAATCTTTTTCATTTAATTTATTACATGGCATATTAATCTATTATTTGGGAGGTCATTTTCCGTAAATTTCTTGGGATGTACGTCTACATTACCCAAATATGTTAATTAAGCCCGAAAGTGAAGATCCTAGCCAACGACCATTGTTAAGTTAGATGAATGAAGGATCATAACCAAATAAATTATTCTGTTTTTTCACTAATGGCAATGAATAAAAGAAGGAACTAAATTATTATCCCTAGTGAATTTAAATCAACGGTGGTACTCGTAGTCATAACAGTTACCCGAACCTTTTAGCCACAAAAGAAAGATCAAGGGGTCTGTTTGATTTCAATATTTAAAAATTATTTTTTGTTTTTGAAAAAAATAAAATAACAAAACTTGTTTGATAGAGCTGTTTTTGTTTACATGTTTTAAAAATTTATTCTCAAAACATTGTTCTAAAAACAAGAAAACAAAAACAAGATATGACTGTTTTCAAAAATAATTTTTAAAAATAAAAAAACAAAAACAGAATCAAACACACCCCAAGTATCTGGTTAGTTTCAATTTATGTTGCATGGGTACTGGTATGGGTTTCGTATCTGATATAGTATGAAACGTCGGTATAGCAATTTTTCAAAAAAATAGGGGTACAGGTACGTCATGTTATATATATAATAAAATTCTGCGGTACAACAAATTATGTTATATTCCTTCAATTCAATAGCAGATAGAATAGGGGCTAGCTAGGTTTGTGAAAGATAAAATTAATGAATAAAAAGAGAATAAATGTAAAATAATGTCAAAATGAACGTTTTAGCCATTCAAAATATATCAATTTTTTTTTTTAAAGAAGTTGAGATAAGTTTCTTCCTCTAATACGAGTTTCAAATTTCTGGTACATTTCAAAAATGGGTAGGACACCAATTTTAAAGTACCCGTACAACATATATAGGTTTCAATTGTCATAAAAAAAAATTAGTTGAAGGGGAAAATCAGAACATAGGGTAGCATAAAAGAGGTTAATACCAAAAATAGAAAGAAAAAAAATCATAACTGCAACAAATCTTGTTATATATGGTAACAAATCCATGGCCGAAACTATATATATACATCAATGCACCATTCACAAATTAACAGAAGCAAAAACCACACTTTTTTCTTTTCTAAACAAAATGCTTGGAAAACCTTTGTGCTTGATCTTATTATTCACAGTTTCTCTATTTGCGTCTCATTCTAATTCTTTGCCTCTCTCAACGAGCAAAAGATGGATTGTTGAAGCTTCTTCAGGGCAACGCGTAAAGCTACATTGTGTGAACTGGTCAGCGCACCTGAAAGCAATGCTGATAGAAGGGCTTGATGGGGTGGTGGCCTTCAAGGACATTGCTGGTCGAGTGAAAGATCTAGGGTTTAATTGTGTTCGCCTCACATGGCCAACGTACATGTTTACCCGTTACGCCAATCGTAGCGTTGGAGAAACCTTGGAGTCTTTGAAGCTACGAGGGACAAAGTTATTGGTGGCTTCGGAGAACCCTTCTTTTGTAAACATGACGGTGGTTGAAGCTTTTGATGCTGCGGTTGATGAGTTTGGAAAACAAGGATTGATGGTGGTGGCTGATAACCATGTTAGTGACCCTAAATGGTGCTGTGCTGACGATGATGGGAATGGCTTCTTTGGTGACCAAGAATTTAACCCAGACGAATGGCTACAAGGCCTTTCTATTGTTGCCAATCGCTCCAAAGGAAAACCTCAGGTTTGTAAATGTGTTTGTGTGTGTGTGTGTTTTTTTTTCCAAAAAAAGATATCTCTTTCTTTGTTTGAAAATTACTAATAAATACACTACATATATAATAAGAGTAATGTTTTCAATACAAGCATGCCTAAATAATATCTTTCAAAGAGCCTCTAAATAAAACACAAGCATACACAATACAATTGGTTCACAGATCTTCTAAGAAAGTTAAGGTTAGTCTCGGGTTTGAATCCTCATCCCCTTATTTTCTCGTTAATAAATCTAGTTCTATCTATCTAGTGGTCAAAATAAAAAATAAATAAATAAATAAAAAGAACATTTAAATGTGAGGCCATCATTTTTTTTTTTTTTGAAAAAATAAGAAAAAACCCTTATATGATGAATTTTCCAACAGGTGGTGGCGATTAGCCTGAGAAATGAACTACGAGGCCCAAATCAAAATCAAAATGATTGGTATAAGTATATGAGCGAAGGAGCAAGAACTGTCCACGAAGCAAACCCAGATATTCTAGTGATTGTTTCCGGCCTAAACTACGACACCGAATTGAGATTCTTAAAGACAAAGGCTCTAGATATAAACATTGGTAACAAATTGGTGCATGAGGTACATTCATACGCATGGTCAGCAGGATCCCCAGATGATTGGGTTAAGCAGCCAGTGAACCAAGTTTGCAACCGAACCATGCTTGGTTTAAATGACCTAGCCGGCTTTCTCATGAGCGGTCCGAACCCGGTTCCATTGTTCATGAGTGAATTTGGATTTGACATGGAGCATATGGATGAGAAAAATGACAGGTTCTTGTCCTGCATGTTAGCCTACCTTGTTGGTATAGATTTGGATTGGGCATTGTGGGCTTGGCAAGGTGCCTACTACACAAGGGAACGAGTGGATGCAATGGATGAGAGTTTTGGCGTATGGATGGGTACTTGGAGAAGACTAAGATATCCATATTTTCCTCAAAGGTTTCAATTGGTGCAGAAGATGCTTCAAGGTATGAAATTTCAATTTGTAAAAAAGTTAATCGTGCATGCAATATATATGGTAGACACAAAATAATTAATATTAGTTAACAATGCTCGCTGCTAAGCATTTTTCCTGATAAATGAATAGTTTGCAATTTTGGCTACCAAGCGTTTTCCTTAAATATTATGAATGCTTGAATAGAATAGGGTATATCTACATATACGTACAAAAATAGAAGTTCATATACCAAATGGTCTGTTAGCTAGGGTTTAAGAACTTAGGGATGTGCTTGTGCTTTCTTGAATGCAGATCCAAATTCAAATTCCACCAAGTCTTACATAATGTATCACCCAATGAGTGGGCTATGCATGCAAGCAAACAAGAAGAATGAAGTTGAACTAGGTGATTGTGGGGGAAAGAGGAGGTGGAGCCAAGAAGGACAACAAATCAAAGTGATGGGAACTAATAGGTGCATAAAAGCAGTTGGTGATGGATCAGCCCCAATTCTCTCAAATGATTGCACCAGTCAGCAAAGTTCTTGGAAACCTTTGTCAGTGTCTTTTCTTCATTTGGGTACCTTAGATGGACAAGGCCAAAACCTATGCTTGCAGAGAGAAACTCCCACTTCCTCAAGGATTGTTACAAAGAGATGCATTTGTGTGGACGATAATCCTGCTTGTTTGGACAACCCTCAAAGCCAGTGGTTTCAGCTTGTCTCAACAAATATGGACTAGTTTAGGATAGAGAACTTTTTTGTTTCATTGAAGTAGAGGTTATATATATATATATATATATATATATATATATATATATATAAGGATAATTTATATTCTGTGTAATAAAATTTGAATATAGGATGTCCATAATAAGAATATTTCCCGAACTTAGGATTGAGATTTCTTTTTTTGATTGACAAAGTTTAAGGCGAAGAAAGACTACTATATTCTAAGGTTAATGTATGTCACAAGCCTCAACAAGAGCCTACAATGATACTTATAGATTGCCTATCAAAAGGAGATTATTCGCAATGAGATTTGAACCTAAGCCTTATAAATAAAGTAATTTAATCCTTATCAGCTGAACTAATCTTATTGGCTAAAATTGAGATTTCTAATGCCAAAAAACATTTTGTTATATAATAAATCAGAGCTAATTATTTTGGATTGTAATTATTTTCCTCCTTTTTATAGTTGTAGTGATATTCTTTATCATGGAGTTCCCACTTGCTAAGTTGTCATTTGGAAAGGGAGGACGGTAAAAAACAAAAAAGGTAGTTGAAAGATCTAATAATAGAATGACGCCAAATGAAAGAGGGGCTATGTTATTTATATACTTGTTAGTTGGTTAATTTTATATTACTTTACATTGATGAAGTTGATATAATTAATTTGAGTTAATTTATTTAAACATATTTAAGCTTTTTCTTGTCTTGTTTGACTCAGAATTTACTAAAGTGCACATATATAATATAAAGCAATGTATGAGATTATTAAGTCCGCAAGCAACATTTTTCATGCAATAATTACCATGTCAACCAAACGGTCCACTACAAGACTAAGCAGGATTCATTTGTCGACTTGTCATTTTGTATCAGAGAAATTAGGATCAAACAAATATATATATATATATATATATATATACCACACTTGCAAGTAGTGATTTTTGTGCTATTGGTATTTTTTTTTTTTAGTTTTTCATTAGGTAATCTCAACACTTTTAGTGTGAGATTAATTATCGCTTAAATTTCAGCATGTCCTAAGTACTGGTGCTTCCAGCAAGGTTTGAATTCTTGATATTATTTTAAAATTTGTTAAATATAAAAATTAATTTATCAATTGAGTCACACCTAATAGTTATTATTGATAAAGTTTTTAGTACTTTGATTACAATTTTAAGTTTAAATACAAATTTTATAAATTTTAAGAATAATTTTAATATTATTAAACCACAAGCTTAAGTTCAAATCAAAACTAACAAAATAGCAAATAAGTTATTAAATTTTGAGTAATGTTATTTAATTAAGGAAAAAACAGACATTTAAAAAAATAAATTTATAATAACTCCAACGTAAGAAAAAAGACAAGAAAAGAAAAGAAAACAGCTGTTAAAGTTGAAAAGAGTGAAGAGACATATAATAAAGAGTAAAGCTTCACCCAAAAAATTCAGCCGGGATTTATGACCGCATTCATCACTCTTCAGGACTGGACAAGTGAATGTTAAAAAGGCACGAATATCAAATATTAGCCACCAAAATTAACACTGCACATCTACCAAAAAAAAAAATTAACACTGCACAGTTATCCGTAAAAAACCAAAAGGAAAGGACTTAGTTGCCACAAGTGGCACAAGTACCCCAACTTAAGTGTACACCTCACAGTTTGTCATTTGTTCTCTCAATAGTAGAATGTGAAGAGGAAATGAGATTAGTGGTTTTCATCTTAATTACATATTGGCCATAAGTAAAAGATGATATTAAAAAATTGTCCACAACATAATCCTTATTTCTAAACGATGCCCCACCTTTTGTTTTAAACAAATGCAATCCCAGCAGCACTTAAGTAGACCGAAGTCGGAGAAACAGAATCATGACGGTGAGAGACAGAGAGGGTGGAAGTAGCAGATAAGCAAACTGGTTGAGCTGGGAGGAGAAACAAAATCGTGAGGGTCAGAGAAGGAGAGAGTCAAGGGTGTTGTGTTCTTAATCTATCGATTAGCTGTGGTGCTTGAAATCAGGAAAAAATGGTAAGTTCTCTCCAACCACTTTCTTCCTATTCCTTCACCGTACTGCCAATAGAATAAGACATTTTGAAGTTTTGTATAGGAATGTGATGAGTAATTTTTTAGGAGGGGTTTTCTTCTGTAGCTGGAAATGAATATTTTTGCAAATCTCAACCAGTAGTTCACACAAATACAAATCCTTGTGTAGTAGGAATATGAAATAGTTGAGAGTGGATGCGAAATAAAAGATTATGAAATATTTTGAGACAATTTTGATTTTCGTTGGATTACTTAATTTGCTTGAAACTTATGGGTATTTTCTTGCTTGTGGGGTGTACTGAGTCTTGGAATAAGATAGATAGACATATGTTCTGTTATGCTTTGAAGTCATATTTCACTTGATATCCCATGGACACAATAAGAGATGATATATGCATTGCAATAGGTTGACAGTTAATATTTTCAAGTGAACTATGTTTTATAGTCTTGCGAAATAAAGTTTTTCTCCTCTGGTGCACTAGTGCAAAATTAACCTCTATACACATTGGACAAAAGTGGATAACTCTTACTTAAATCTCTATTGAATGGTGGTTTGTGTTAGTTTTGGCTATTTTAGGTGTTTGACTTTGTGAATCATATATAATAAAATTTTCAAACTTAGTGTCATGTTTAGTCTATTACCTTGGCTTAAATTAAGATCTTATTTAGGATTTGTGAAACTGAAGGATTGTGAATTAAAAAAAAAAAATCATCTTAATATATAGTAATTCTAAACTATATGAATGCTTGGTAGGGCAATAAATTTTTCCGTTGTCCTATAGAATATACATAGACACATAGGGATGTAAGGCATAAATATTCATGTGCAGATTAGTTTTCTTCAATGTCCACATGTAAATTTATTTGAATTTAGTGTTTTGCTTATAGAATGCATTTCTGGTGGAAGAAATGAATCTAGTAGTATAAAAATTGTTAAGATTATAGAATGTATGTGTAGAAGTTGTGAATATTTAAATCGTACGTATTGTGTGTCAAATATAAGAATAGAATTTGATAGAAAAATAATAGGAGATTTTTCACATTGTATTCTATTTTGTATTTTATTTCAATCAATTTTGTATATTGTATATTGAATATTGAAATTTTTGATACAAGTTACTAAATAATAATTGCATGGATTAATTGTTTATGCAAAATACATTTTCAAGTACATGTGACCTTGGGTGTATTAGTAGATTAAACAAAAGACTTGAGGATTGACAAAAAGAAGTTGTTGTAAGGATTGGTTTTGGTGGGCTAATAGGATGAGGTGTGAGGAATTGAGAGATGACGTTTGCTGGTTTGTCGTTAAGAATTTTGATATTAAAGCAATGGTGCTGGAGTTTAATGGTAGGAAAATCGATGTTAGTGTTGTATACGTAGAAAGTGTATTTGGATTAAAGAATGTAGGTGAATACATAAGTTGTACTTCTTCGAAAAAAGTGAATGGTAAACTTTCGTGTGTGACTTCGTTTAATGAGAGTGTTATTTGCTGGAGCAAGTTGGAGGAGATCTTTTCTAGGCCGAATTTGATAATAAATATATTTGTTGAGGCGTATGTTTTGTATGTGTTTGCTACTTTCCTTGCGCTTAATAGAAGCGGTTGTGCTTCACATTATATTGTACAAGCTGCAAAGCAAGTGTACAAAATTGGAGGAACAAATTGGGTTGGGTTTGTATTTGACTACTTAGTTGATGGAATTACACAATTCAAGAGGAAAGAAGAAAGGATTCTGAATGGGTGTTTGTTTTTTTCTTGAGGTACACCGGGAAGGGTAATGATAACCACATTAATCATGATAATTTTATATTTACACTCATATAAACATGATTTATAAGAACTTTTTCCTCCTCATTTCAGCTGTTATTCATGGATTTAGTGAAATTTAAAGAATTTAATGCTCCCTTACCAAGAATTGTTCCTAGAATCTTTGTATGAGATGACTATCATGTTCATAATTTTCCTTTTGTATTAGTTGGACATGAATATAATGAGGTGAGGAACATGAATGTAAATCATAATTTGAAAATGCAATTGAATGTCTATTGTATCTGCAACTATGCTAAGTTTTATTCATATATTTGTAATTTGTTTAAGTGGTTTCCAAGTTATATGAAAAAGAAGGAGACCAATTTAAAAATGCAAGTGAAGGATTTGAAGTCAGTTTTTATTAATGACAATAATTTTTGTTTTGCTGTTTATGTTAAATTGAATTAATTGTTTTTACTTTAAAAAATTTGTTTAGGATTTAGGGTAACTATTATTAAAAGTAAGAATTGTATATATTGTCTCATGTTTGCAAGTGGATTTAAAGAAATTGGAAAGATGCATCGAGGTTTTGCATAGTGAGATTTGCAATTTGCGTGAAATATGTGAGAATCTCACCTCTAGTTTGAGGAAATGTAGCAACAATCAGTTGAGGCGTAGAAAGGCAAAGTATAGTTATATATGCTTAAACAATTTGTAGTTATAAGTCTGTTGATAATCTTAGCAATTAAAGTATACAGTACTAATTTTGTTATCATAAAGCAATTAAAGTATACAGTACTAATTTTGTTATCATAATTTTTAGGTCTAACAAGAAGTTGCATGGGGAATTACTTAGTTTGGGAATGGGTAGAAGATGGAAGATTGACAAGAGGAAGAAAATGGTTGTTTATGAGAGGAAGATAATTGATGTTGATGGAAGTTAACAGTCATTGGCATAGCTAAACCCTTCATTTCAAATATATTGTATATGTCATATAAGTAAGTTATTTTGGTGGTAGACGGCATTTCACTGCAATTTTATGTTATGTATATATGTCATATTGTTGTAAGTTGAACTACAAAATTATAAGATGTGTAAACATTGTTTATGTGTTTAGAGAAAAAATTTGTTAATGTAATTATTGTTTGGTGATAATGTTTGTACTCTAAAGAACAATCACTATTATATCAAATATGATCTCAGCTGTCCTAATTATGCAAAGAGAATAATGACAACTGCATTTTACAGAGTAACTGAAATTAAAAAACTGTGATGCCTACCAAAAATGTCAAATCTTATTGTGTAATATGAGTGTCACCAAAGAAGAGGTTGTACATTTAAGACTGAACGAATGTATTTACTTTGTCATCTTTTATACAGATTTCAAAATCTGAGTAGTAGCCTATTAGGTTGTTTTCATATTAAGCATTGACAGTGACATTAGATATTCATTACGATAGACAAAAGCCATTAATGACAAACTACGAATATATGACCACAACATTTAATGTCGATTCTTTGTACATGGTTGTGCCCGTGGAACTTTTGCAATAAAGTATTGAGAAGAGTTCATGTCAGAATCACATGAGCCCTACTAGTTCCTCTTCATTGCTTGTGGAAGTGGTGAAGACAGAAAAGTTAACCACAACTGGTCTATAACACCAGCTATTTCTTTCCTTATGATTTTCTTCCTTGCCTTTACTGTTTTTGCAGGTTTATTGGTTTTAAATTTAGGATCCTTATCGGTTATAATATTTAAATGTGAAGTTTAAGTCATTGTCAATTAATTTCCTGAAGTGCTATATCTATTAGTGTAACTGACGAATGGAAAAAAAAAAAATGGTCTTGCTAAGTAATCATGTTAAAGAAATCTCAACCCTCTATTTTAATTGAACATCATGTAATGATTTTTATTGTGTCAACTCATCGTTTGAATAAAAAAAAAAAATTCTCCCTCCTTTTCACTTTATTTTTTCCAGGCATGTTTCCTTCCAGATTTTTTCTGCTTCCTTTCTTTTTTCTCTCCCACCTTCTCTATATCGAACAGAAATTAAATCGAACATCATGTTTTTCATAGGAAAAAAGTGACCCCATCCCAAATCAAAGAACTATCTCATTTAAGTGTATTATATAATGACATAATTATAATTTTGGTCCCCTATTTTAACAACTTGAACATTTTAGTTTCCCTTCTTTAAAAATAAACTATTGAATCATTCTATATTCATAAAATGTATAATTTTAATCAATTTGTCTTTAAGTGAAAAANAAAATTTGGGTTTATTTCAAAGTATAAAGTCCTCTGATTCATAATTTTACCGTTCAGATTGAAGAGCTACGTCTTGTGAACCTCTCCACTAAATTTAGGACTTTATACCTTGAAATAAACCCAAATTTTTTGACTTAAATATAAATAGACTAAAATTGTACATTTTATGAAGGCTTAATTACAATTTTGGTCTTCCTATTTTAATCACTTGAACGTTTTGGTCCCCATCCTTTAAAAATGAACTATTGAGTCCCTCTATATTCATAAAATGTACAAGTTTAGTCCATTTATCTTTAAGTCAAAATTCTTAGGTTTATTTCAAGGTGTAAAGTTCTTTGATTCATAATCCCACCGGTCAGATTGAAGGGCTACATCTTGTGAATCTTCTCACTAAATTTGAGCTCGATCTAACGGTGAAACTCAGCCCAAAATACCAAAACTATAAGTTTTCATATAACCAAAAATTTAAACTTATTCACCGTTAGATCGAGTTAAAATTTAATGGAAAGATTCACAAGACGTAGCTCTTCAATCTGAACGGTGAGATTATGAATCAGAGAACTTTACACCTTGAAATAAACCTAAGAATTTTGACTTAAAGATAAATGGACTAAACTTGTACATTTTATGAATATAGAGGGACTNTATACAAATACATTATTGTCATATGCTCTACATTCACTAGCTACATCTGAATAAAAGCTTGTTATTGTGTAATAGTGTTTCAAATTACGTAAATGAGTTGGTGTAGTGAATAAATAGTAAACAAACATATAAATAATAAATCTTCAAATCACTCATTTAGTCTCTACTTATTCTTTTTGTCATAAAACTATGGTTGCACCTGTCAGAACTTTTTGTGAATAGTTTTCCACTTATGACACATGACATAATAATTCCACATTTCACTTGCTAATTGACATTAGTTGTTTATAATATATTTATGGATACATTGTAAGGGAAGAAATAATTTATTTGTTAGGGTAATATGGGTATAATTATATGGGTCAATAAAATATTGGTTCAAAAATGAGTAAACCCACTCAGCAATATAAGTGCCTTTGATTTCATTGTTCACCGTATTTAAACAAAAAATAATTGACAACTTATGAATAACACTAACATGTAGGGGTCAGAACAGAATTTAAGCAAATTATGAGGTACAAATTAAATTATTACAAAAACCCACTATTCCCCTACATGCCACCTACATGTGTGCATTTTTCATTGGAGATATACTATTTACAAGTTGGGGTACTTGTGCCACTTGTGGCAACAAAGTCTCACCCCAAATCACAAGAAAAACACTGCACAGATTAGCACAGCATCTCGTCTCGTGAATGTATTCCAGTTGGTAAAGCCGGCCATTAAGTATTTTCCTATCATAAATGCATCTAATTATTTTGGGTAGTAAATTAATTAGTAATTGACTTTCTCTACCGTTCTCTAATCCTATTTTTTTTTTTATTAATATGTAGAGTTAATTTTTAATGGGAATATAGGGAGTGTAACTTCAATTTTTTTGGCTTTGAATTAATTGTATTGTGTATGCTTGTATAAGTATAATATTTTTCAATTTAATAATAATTCTTAAGTAATTTCTTTTGATATAAACAAAACTAAAATTTTCAATTGTGGATATGGAGAATGAGACTTTTAAATTTGAGATTTTAGCTTTTTTTTTAAAAAAAATTAGACCACTTTGTAATGTGTGCTTGTGTGACAATTCTTAATAATTGCCACATCATTTTAGGACAAGAACTAGTTGAATCCATGAGTAGCTAAAGCATAAAAGAGAAAAGACTTATAAAAAGAGAAAAGAAAAATAGAAAAAACATAAAGAAAAATAAGCGAATACAATAATTATATATAACTTTATTGGCAGAGAAAGAAGCGAATACAAGAACAATTCTTTTAAGAAATTAACATTATGGACAGAATTTTCAAAGAGAAAAAAAAGTGCATGATGTATGCTGTCAGAAAAAAGGTTTATACTAAAAAGTGCAAAATACTAACTAATTTATAATACAAATCTGTATCCCATTGGACAACTTTTCTATATAAGATTTTGTACCAAAAGAAAAGAAAAAGAATCCTCTTTATAAGCAGAGATTTGTACATTAGGAAACGCATCCAACACACACCGTTCTCATAGTGAGGCCAGAAAACCCAGCTTTCCTTTTTTTTCCCCAAACAAAATGCTGGGAAAACCCTTGTGCTTGATTCTCTTACTCACGGCTTCTCTGTTTGCATCTCATTCTAATTCTTCTCCTCTTTCAACCAACAAAAGATGGATCGTCAACACAACGGGGCAACGCATAAAGCTACACTGTGTAAATTGGTCAGCCCACCTCAACGCAATGCTAGTTGAGGGGCTTGATGTGCAGCCATTGAAAGACATTGTCGGTGAAGTGAAAAAGCTTGGCTTCAATTGTGTTCGCCTCACATGGGCAACATACATGTTCACCCGCTATGCCACAGCTAGGGTTGGACAAACCATGGACTCTTTGGGGCTAAAAGAGGCCAAGTCAGGGATAACTCAGCACAACCCTTTTATTTTGAATATGACCCATGTTGAAGCCTATGATCATGTGGTTAATGAACTTGGGATCCAAGGTTTAATGGTGGTGCCTGATAACCATGTTAGTGATCCTAAATGGTGCTGTGGTACCAACGATGGGAATGGGTTCTTTGGAGACAAAGAATTTAACCCTGATGAATGGCTACGAGGACTTTCCATGCTTGCCGACAAATTCAAAGGAAATGCTCGGGTTTGTTTTTTTTTACTTCTGCTTTCTTCTTTCAAAACTAATTCATGAGTTTTTAGATACGCGATTAAATTAAATCTAAATATTGGTACATGTATATTTTCTGCTAAAATAAGATGTTGAATTTTCTTTATCATTATGCTAGTGGAATCAAAGGATCTGTTGCTTTGTGCATGTATATCTTTTTGTTGACATTTTCTCACAAAAAGAAATTCATCGGAAACATAAAAAGAACGTTAGTATATAACTTAATAAATTAAGGTGGTTGGACAAAGATGAATTTTTTGATGGGCATTCTTGTGTCGTAAATAAAATTAGTTAGCATTAATCGCATTTAAGAATAAATTTCAAAAGACATTAAATGCTTATTAATTAATAACAATTAACAAAGATAGTTGTCAATCATTGCATAAAAAAAATACTTCCTAAAAGTCAAACAGCTTGTATAGTATTGAGATCGCCGTCAAGTTTATAAGTTTTGTATTTAAATTTAGAATTGTAGTTAAAAATATCAAAAAAGAAATACTTCCTATA
The DNA here is from genome assembly GCA_003255065.1 of Cercis canadensis. Lineage (NCBI taxonomy): Eukaryota > Viridiplantae > Streptophyta > Magnoliopsida > Fabales > Fabaceae > Cercis > Cercis canadensis. The sequence goes on from QAOA01001316.1 coordinate 332,506, forward strand.
ATAGCTACTAATGATATATATATTTCCAATAAGTGCTTTTTTATAACCCAAGCTCTTAGAGAATTAATTGTTTTGTGGGTGGTTGTGTTATTTCTAAATTCTTTTTCTGCTTCTCATTAATGTTAGTTTAAATAATTTAGTGGTTAAAAATAATTTCTCAAGTTAATCCCTCTCATAATTTTTTAAGTAAAACATAAGGCAAAAAATAACTATTATTAATTATATGTTTAATTTTCCAACAGGTGGTGGCAATGAGCTTGAGAAATGAACTACGAGGTCCAAATCAAAATCAAAATGATTGGTACAAGTACATGAGCCAAGGAGCAACAACTGTGCACCAAGCAAACCCAGATGTTCTAGTCATTGTTTCTGGCTTGAGCTTCGACTTAGACTTAAGCTTTTTAAAGACAAAGCCTCTAGGCGTAAACATTGGTAACAAATTGGTGCATGAGGCACATTTATACGCATGGTCAGCAGCATCAGCAGATCAATGGAGCAAGCAGCCAGTGAACCAAGTTTGCAGCAGAACCATACAAGGTCTTAAGGACCGAGCTGGGTTTCTCATTAGCGGTCCGAACCCGGTTCCCTTGTTCATGAGTGAATTTGGGTTTGACATGAGAAGGGATCAGAATAGTGACAGATTCTTGTCCTGCATTTTGTCTTTCCTTGCTGGTGTGGACTTGGATTGGGCATTGTGGGCCTTGCAAGGTAGCTATTATATTAGGCAGGGAGTGACCACTAAATTGATTGATGAGGATTTTGGTGTATTGAACCATGATTGGAGAACAATTAGATATCCAGAATTTCCTCAGAGGTTTCAGCTGGTGGAGAAGATGCTTCAAGGTATGCCGTCCGAATTAGTATAAGAATTAATTTTCATACGTTCCAGTTGTTTTG
>QAOA01001322.1:0-23579 GCA_003255065.1 Cercis canadensis
GAAAGTAGTTTGTTGAGTGAATACCCCTGAAAGAAACTAGTACACAGTAAACACTTTTGTTTTAACCAAAAAATAGTGCTCGGATATATATGAAATTGGAAAATTTTCAAGCAAACCACCTCACTTCCAGGCTCCTTTCCTACCGCCTCCTCTCAATCCCTCCTTCTATTTTTTTTTTACAATGAAACGCAACTGTGTCTCTCCCTATCCAAAGCATGCTACCTCTTGTCAAATTGGGGATAGTCCAATTTCAAAAAGAATTATAATTTTTTTTGAAATTTGAAGTTTTCTTAATTTAGGTGTAAAACTACTTATGGAAAAGTTAAATCAGTTTATTTTTCAGAAATTCTGTGCCAATGTATGGTTTACATTTAACATAAAATTAGTTTTTTTTTCAAAAGTATACAGTTGCGTATGGTTGTAAAATAGGTGACCACAAATCAGTAAGAGAATGATGGCTTTTTCTGTGTTTGCTGCCAATGTGACAATGTCACTGAGTGCAAGCCAAAGTACTGAAGACATAACATGCCCTGAAGGCTGAAGCCATAACATAACGAAACAAATGAACTCAAATTCCAATATATGCTTTGGACACAATACAAACACGCTGGTAAAACTAATTTATTTCTCTCACTCAACCACAATTGCACTCTTCCAGAAATCCGGTTCAAAGAAAATCAAAGCTGACAATCCAAACTCACAGGAATAACAAAAACTCAATATATCTTAGTAAATTTTAAAGATCGTATGGACAGTATTATCGACAGTGAAGAAAAAGACAGCAAGTCCCACCACTGTTGCACTGCCTCTCCAAACGTCACAGAAGTACGCCGACTTCAACTTAGCCATTGTATGGTTCCATCCATTGTTATAGTGTCCATTGAGCTTGTCTATAAGTTCTGCATAACAAGACGAACTTACATAGAGATGTTTGGCGAGACTATTTAACATAGTTGCCACTTCCTCGTTTCTTCTCACTTTCGGGACAATAATTTGATTATCAACAAGAAAATCCACATCCTCTTTGGCGTCAATAAGACAGTCCATAAGATCAACATAATTGCAAATGTAATCTTTCTTCGGATAGTGACACTGCTCTAAGGTAATGAGGTTCCTAAGCAGGATTTCTGTTTCGTCATCCACTATTAGTTGTGGGATTCGAAAACGAGATCTAACACTCTTTATCATTGGTATTGCACTCAAGCACGGAAACTTACTAAGGAATTTTTCCTCCTTGAACTCTATTGCAAGTAAAGGTCCAATTTGAATCTTCTCAAAGGTGACACCGGCCTCATTCAACTTTCTTGCAGTCTTTAGATTACCATCACTTTGGCGTTCACCTTGTTTCAATTCCTGATTACTAGGAAGGCAGCAATATCTGATCAAATCAGTGAAATGTTCCGAGTTTTTGTATATCTCGAGTCTGTCGTCCGATACACGAGCTGGACCTAATGAAGGATTGAAAGTTGTGAAGTAGTCGCAGGCAAGCTTGTGAAAGCTGTGATGTCGATGTTCATCAAAATCAGGGACAACTTTATTGTATAATTCTGCAAGGACAAACATTGGAAGCTGATTTTCGAGCAGTAACAAGTCCCGCTGGATATTCTTGTTAATCAATGGTTTAGTGAACATGTAATCATTTTCGTGCTCAGACTTGTTTGAGTTCCTCAGGAAGATCTCCATTATGAAGACAGCATCGAACAGGATCATGTACACAAGTTCTGTTTTCTTATCATCGTATTTCTCTGAATAACAACTTCGAATTTTTTGTTCGTTTTCTCTAAGGCAGGTTCCATAGTACACTAAAGCCTGTTTGTTGGATAGACGTTCCCAGAAGAAATGAAAATACCTTTGTTTCTGTTTCTCCATTTGTGAAAATTCTTCTTTGCCACGGTGAAGAGGGCCTATTGAGATCCACTTAGGAGTATAGGCTTTCTCGTTCACCTGCCGAAGATTTACAGGAACCTTGTAGATACAACACTTATCAGGCAGCAGCGGCTCTGGCTCGTAAGGCAGAGCATGATCAATGTTTTCTGGGATGTTGATTATGCGTTGGTACAGTGATCCAGCTCCATCAATCTCTGTATGATTAGTATCAGATGATTCAGATCTCATTGAGATGCAACGTCAACTTGGCTATTCCCTAGCAAAAGGATCAAACATTAATAACTCACTAGTAACTGATACAAACCTTATTACAAAGGACTTTGCCTTTCGAATATGTAAAGGAAGAAAAATTAGTTTTGTACGGAAGGAAGAATGGAAGTGCCTGCCACACGTGAAATGACTAACATATCTCTCGACACTACACTTCTTTGAAAACCACTTGCCCTTCCACACAAAACTAGAATTTACCAGTTTGGCACCAAACAATAAGTTTCCTGTTTCCCCTAGTTTTTCTATATTGGAAAAACAATTTAAAAAAAGAAGAAAGTAGTTTGTTGAGTGAATACCCATGAAAGAAACTAGTGCACAGTAGACACTTTTGTTTTCTAAAATTTAATTAAAGGGGATATGAGAGCATCATATCATCATATGACTTAATTAGAGAAAAATAGGATGGATGAGGTTGGCCAAAATAGTTATCAGCCATAGTTTTGGCTTCGAAGCAGACATGCCTCATGGAAATTTATTTTGTGACCTTTTGAGACACTTCAATTAATACTTGTTAAGAAGCCAACACATCCAAAAAGTTATTGATCCATGTTTTCTGGGATGTTGATTAAGTGTTGGTACAGAGATTCAGGTCCTTCACTATTGTTAGACGCCAATACCATTGAGACAAAAACGAAAAGTTGCTATTCCCTAGCAAAAAAGAACAGATACAGAGCTGAGAGCATATAATCTATCATGCAAGTAATAATCACTGAAAGAAATTAATAGACACTTTTATAAATTGGAGAGAAAAATGAAGAGACTGAACCTGAAAATCTTTCTGGGATACTCCTCTCCAGTTGCCACTCCTTCCCCCACTCTGTTTTGTGTTGTGTGTGTCCCTGTTTTATGCCGTCGATGAATGTGAAAATTTTATGACGTGACAGTAATATAATTATTGATATAAAAAAAATTAATTTTAATAGTTAAAAATAAATAATTAAAATTAAATACTTCTACAACACTTAAAAAAAAATTATCACGTACTAACATAGAATCTCAATAAATTATTGTATTAGTGTGGGATCCAATCTATTATAGTACAAATAAATGTTAGTTTGAAAAAACAAAAAAAACAAAGCATTGGGTCCATGAAAGGCATGCACACCTGAAGCCTAGTAATAGGTTTGGTGAAAACTTGAAATGGTGAAGATGACAATATCGGGTCATTAATGAGAACAGTGAAGCTCATTAATTGTATACGGAAGTGGGAGTCAAAAGGTACTGCATTTTGGTGAATTAGAGTAGAAAGAAATTGAAGAGATAGATTAAGTACAATTTGAATGCAGTGTGTGAAAATTTGACAAAAAACATTTCACACAAGCTCTGGGAGATTTCTCTTCAGTTAATAGCATAAAGAACAAAACAACTTAAGAGAGAAAGAGAGCTATAAGATGCCATAATAATGAAGAGTTGTTGGCATTACACCAGAATATATAAATGCTCCACAGAAAAAAATATTAAGTGATAAAATTGTGAAAGATTTCATCTGTATCAATTTTATCATAAATAGTAAAATATCTTTTCGAGTTTGTCTCATGATTTTTCCCTTAATATTAGATAATTTTTCACATTAAATTTTATGATATTTATTTTTTTTTACAATTATTATTTTTATTTATAAATAATTAATTATTATTCTCGCATTTATTATTGTTCACTATTAATCAACTAAAAATCTACCTACTACAAGGATAAAAGTGAAATATTTTAATGTTTTAAACCAAAGATGATGAGTCATTAAAAGTGTATTATAGTAAAGATTTTAAATAATTTGTAAGAAGTCTAATTTAAATACCATGCATGCATGTAATATAGTCTAACGATTAGGATAATAAAAATGGTTAAAAGGAGGTTCTCTTTATAAGAAAAATTATTTGATATTTTTTATTAATAAAATAAAAATCTCAAAATACTCTTTATATAAAATTACAACTGTAAATATTTTGACAATAAAACTCTAATAATAAAAATAACTCACCTCAAATTTAATAAATTTAACTTCATCCAAAATAAAAAGAAACTCAAAAGATAAATAATTGATAATTGCTTCCCACGTTGTCTAAATAAAGTAATTATTAAGAGTTGAATACTTATATGAATTAGGACAGAATAATAATTATAACTCACTTTGATAATTTCTTTTTTACTTTCACTTTTACTAAATAAAAGAAGTGAAAATCATTTTCAGTTTTATACCTTCTTTACCGAGCTTTACCAAGCATTGACTTGGGAGACTCTAAGTCATTTTGTTTCTCTGGAGAAATTCTTGTATATTCTAAAAAATATTATTAAAGACACAAAAAATCTTATATGCATCAGAAGGTGACCAATGAAACAGCTAAACGCAGAAAAGGTATTGATATGAAACCTTACTGTCATCAGAGAATAAATGCATTTCATCAGAGAGGGTGGAAAGAAAAAGATAAGACGACCTGGGCATGAAGACGGTGAGGCTGGCGACTGTGCGCATGCTTCACGAGCATTTGCCAACCATTCAACAAGGGTTATACAATCAAGAGGTTGAGTTCTTAAGCTACATGAGCCTGGTGGTTTTGAGATTTGAAACTTCGGAGTTCGGAATCAAATGAGAAAAATGTTAAGAGTTCTTGAATAAGGTGAAAAATAAGGAAATAAGTGAGAATAAAGCAGGATGGATAGGCTATAATGTTCAATTATCTGTGCTTGATAAAAGGTGTAACATTGATTTCAATTGCGGTTGCAAAAACTTGGAAAAAAGAACAAGAAATTAAAATTATGTTGCGGATGCAAGGATTATTATGTCGCAATTGTGAAGTGTTCAATTCTTAATTCCTTCATCCCTCGTTAGTAGGAGTGATGCTATCATCTCACTGAAAACTCTTATTTTCTGATCACAGTATCTATATTACGAAGCTCTGTTGAATTATTGTGATCCAATATAAATTAAAATAATTAAACTCTTGCATGTATAAGTACATAAATTAGGTCATATATATAAATAAAAGGTATAGAAAAAAGTTTTTAAAATACTACTTTTTTTTACACAATTTATGTATCTTAATTATTGTTTAATTATTTAAACCCATGTTAAATTATTATAATTCATTAGAGCTTTACAATGAGCCCTAAAACAATTATTACATTAATTTTATCAAATAGAAAAATTTTGAGGAGGGTGGTAGTGCATGGTTCGGTGGGTTTTTTTGTCAATATACACCTAAATATCCAAAAAAGCCAACTGCTTTGAACTCAAAAGATTCCCTTGGCAGATTCTAGTTTGAACAAATTATTTGTAGATTGTAATGGTGAAACCCAATCTGCCCAGTCATGATTTTAATGGACAAAATCATTCTATTCTTATTGGACCAAAATCATTTTATTTTTATTGGAATCTGTTAGATGACAAGCTACTCCCTATCCAAAGCATGCTACCTCTTGTCAAATTGGGGATAGTCCAATTTCAAAAAGAATTATAATTTTTTTTTAAAATTTGAAGTTTACTTAATTTAGGTATAAAACTACTTATGGAAAAGTTAAATCAGTTTATTTTTCAGAAATTCTGTGCCAATGTATGGTTTACATTTAACATAAAATTAGTTTTTTTCAAAAGTATACAGTTGCGTATGGTTGTAAAATAGGTGACCACAAATCAGTAAGAGAATGATGGCATTTTCTGTGTTTGCTGCCAATGTAACAATGTCACTGAGTGCAAGCCAAAGTATTGAAGACATAACATGCCCTGAAGCCATAACATAACGAAACAAATGAAGTCAAATTCCAATATATGCTTTGGACACAATACAAACACGCTGGAAAAACTAATTTATTTCTCTCACTCAACCACAATTGCACTCTTTCAGAAATCTGGTTCAAAGAAAATCAAAGCTGACAATCCTAACTCACAGGAATAACAAAAACTCAATATATCTTAGTAACTTTTAAAGAGCGTACGGACAGTATTAGCGACAGAGAAGAAGAAGACAGCAAGTCCCACCACTGTTGCACTGCCTCTCCAAAGATCACAGAAGTACACCGATTTCAACTTAGCCATAGTATGGTTCCATCCATTGTTATAGTGTCCATTGAGCTTGTCTGTAATTCTGCGTAACAAGACGAACTTGCATAGACATGTCTCGCGAGGCTATTAAATATAGTTGCCACTTCCTCGTTGCTTCCCAATTTCTGGACAATAACTTGTTTATCAACAAGAAAATCCACATCTTCTTTGGTGTCAATAAGACAGTCCATAAGAACAACATAATTGCAAATGTAATCTATCTTCGGATAGTGACACGGCTCTAAGGCAATGAGGTTCCTAAGCAGAATTTCTGTTGCGTCATCCACTATTAGTTGTGGGATTCGAAAACGAGATTTAACACTCTTTATCATTGGTATTGTACTCAAGCACGGAAACTTATTAAGGAACTTTTCCTTCTTGAACTCTATTGCAAGTAAAGGTCCAATTTCAATCTTCTCAAAGGTGACCCCGGCCTCATTCAGCTTTGTTGCAGTCTTTAGGTCATTAGTTTCTTAGGAACCTTGTAGATACAACATTCATCCGAACGATCTAACTCGATCACTTTTGGGATGTTAATAATGGGTTGGATGTTCCTATATTCATCTTCAGATAATACAGCATAACATGTCATTGAATCACCTGCAATTCATACAAAACTTCAGCCAACTGTTACTTCCTGAAAGCTTGATTAGGTTCTTCTACGATATTTTAATTAGTAACAATAAATTAGAGATTCTACACGATCATGATCTTGTCACCAATTAAGACCCACCGCTGAAACATACAAGGACAGAAAAGGTATAATTTTTTCTTAAAATGAAAGAAAAACTAGACATATTGCACAAAGAAAATCGTTATTTAATAAAAGTAAAAGATAAACTGCGACTTGAAAAATCTTTTACCCCACGAACAAAGAACAATGGCTTTTGTATTGGTAGAGGAATCGCAATTCTACGCTTCACTCCACGTCCCGCCACTCTCCACCTCTCGCTCGTTATATAGTAGTACGATGTACGCTCACTTTCTAATTTATGATTTTTCTTAAAGAATGAATCGATCAATGAAATCAGTTCATTCTACATTATAAAGTCAAGTCTTGGTGTAAACTGATATGTTTAATTTTATGGTATAACAGATATAAGTATAAGATATATAAGGGTATCAAATAAGTTATTAGCTGTTAAGAATAAGTACTTGGCCATCTTCTTCAATGGAAAGCTGAAACAAATTTTTCAAAAATCAAAATATACCATTCAAAAATATTTTTTCCTAATAGTTAGTATGATAACTATGTTTCCATTTTGTGTGATTTTTTTTGCATCCAACGTTAAGTAGGAAATTTAATGAAATAGACTAACAAATTTAATGTAAATTGCGGTCACAGGGTCACAATAACAAATTTTTAGGCTCTATTTTCCCAGTTAATTAGATTAAATTGGAAAGCTAGAGAAATATGATGAAAGGGAAAGGAAGTGGAGGGAAAAGTGGATTAGGGACATAGGAGAAGGGAGAATCGGGGGAGATATAAAGGGTGAGAGAGGACATGCGAGGGCAAATAACCCGGGCCACTTGGTTCTTTTAGCCCTCAACCAACATTGTAGGTGGTAAAATATAAATTTAAGTGGTATCATTAAATTTTTTTTTTTTTTTATGAAAACCTAAGTTTTAGGTAGTTCTACTTAAATTTATTTTTTAAACTTATTATCTATTATCTATCTAAATTTCTTTTGAAAGTAGATTGATCTATCTAAAACTTGGTGTACAATTTTGTGTGTAGATTTGATGAAACTTACATTTCATTATTCAATGAAATAAGTGTGTCAATTCTTATACGTGAACAAATTCCACACACACANTTCTTATATGTGAACAAATTCCACACACACACACACATATATATATATATGTGTGTGTGTGTGTGCGCGCGCGCGTAGATGTCTGCGTTTTTTGACAATTTACATGGATTGAATCTATGAATCTCCTTAGCCGAAACGGGGGTGGACGTCACTATTGTATTAGTGCATAGATCCATTGTGTCTTAAGAGGTCTATGAAACTTGGGTCCATGTAGAATTTTCCATCATTAAGAGAGAGCCATGTAGATATCAATAAGCCACTTAAGTTAAAACACATTCATGGTCATCCAATTGGAGCGAGAATGAGGACGACTTCAAAATGGAAGAACCACTTCATAACAAAAAAAACACTTAATTCTTTTTAACTCCAAAAACAATAAAAATAGTATTTTCTTGTGGAGATACAATGCATTATTTATATTATTTATGAGAATCTCCAATGCGAGGAGAAGCTTACATAATAAGGTTAGCGGTAGACACAAAGTTATACTTGTAATCAACTGCCTTATACATGATACATCATCGAAATAACATAAGAAAGAAAAAGTAGACTGAGTTTACTAATTTTCAAGCAACTAAAGGACTAGATTGACAATACGGCAAAAGTTGAATATAGTGAATACCAGAACAGCAATTCCCACTACCGTAGAACTGCTTCTCCAAGGGTCACGGAAGTACACCAACTTCAAAGCAGCCATAGTACGGTTCCAAATGTTTCGGTAATGTTGATTCAGATCTTTTATAATTTGGAAATAACATGTGGAATCTGTCACAGCATGTTTGCAAAGACCATTAACCAGAGTTGCCAATTCCTTGTGGCTACCCAGTTCATGCACAATAACTTGTGTCTCAACCAGCAACTCCACATCATCTGTAGTGTGAATAAGAGAATCAATCAGGGACACATAGTTGCAAATGTAAGGTTGTTCTGGATAGTGACATTGCTCGAATGCGATGAGGTTCCGGAGAACGCATTCTGTAGTGTGGTCTACCTTTAACTGTGGGATTTGAAAACGAGCCTTGAAACAGTCGAAGTATGGCAAGCAACTTAAGCATAGAAAATAGCTAAATAATGGCTTCTCAAACTTTATGTCAAGCAAGCGTCTATCTGTGACTTTCTCAAAGCTTATCCCAGCCTCGTTCAACTTCATCGCGTTCCTTAGGACACTTGGAGAGTGGCCAACATCGAATTTCTTAGGAACGTATAAGTATCTAATAAAATCAGTGAAATGTATTGAATCCTCCCAGTTCTTCGAATTTTCATTATGCTTCTGAGGATCATTGTGGAAACGCTCGCGAAAAGAGCTTGTACGCTTTTGCTTTCCGGGAACAGATTCATCTGGAGGTTTCACAGGATCAAAAGACTCGAAGTACTCGTGAGCAAGGTGAAGAAAATTGGGATACCCTTTTTTATTTTCTACGGGGACAACAGTGTTATATAATTCCTCTAGCACGAAAATTGGAAGCTGATTTTCTACCAGTAACAAGTCCCTCTGGATACTCTTGCGAAGCCATGGTTTAGTTAACATAAAATCATCTTTGTATTTGAATCTTTCACCAGCTGATTTCCATGAACTGAACCTGAGAAAGAGCTCCAAGATGAAGACAGCATCCAAGAAGATCATATCCAAAAACGCAAGTCCATGTTCCGTTTTCTTATCATCGTACTTGTCTGAATAAGAATTGCGAATGTCTTTTTCTTTCTTCTCAAGAAAGGCTTTATAATCCTGTAAAGCCTGTTTGTTCGATAGAGATAGACGTTCCCAGAAGAAATGAAAGTAACTTTGTTTGTGTTCTTGCATCGGCATCAGTTCTGGTTTGCCATAGTGTAGAGGGCCTATTGAGATCAATATAGGGGTATAGGCTTTCTCGTTCACCTGCCGAAGATTGACAGGAACCTTGTAGATACAACACTTATCAGGCAGCACCGGCTCCTTCTTTTCTGGGATGTTGATTATGTGTTGGATCAAAGGTTCAGTTCCAGAAAACGCTGCATTTTTAGCATCAGATCCCATTGAGATGCAACGTCAACTTGGCTATTCCCTAGCAAAAGGATCACACATTAATAACTTACTAGTAACTGATACAAACCTTATTACAAAGGACTTTGCCTTTAGGAATATGTAAAGGAAGAAAAATTAGTTTCGAACGGAAGGCAGAATGGAAGTGCCTGCCACACATGAAATGACTAACATATCTCTCGACACTACACTTCTTTGAAAACCACTTGCCCTTCCACAAAAAAACTAGAATTTACCAGTTTGGCACCAAACAATAAGTTTCCTGTTTCCCTTAGTTTTTCTATATTGGAAAAACAATTTTAAAAAAAAAAGAAAGTAGTTTGTTGAGTGAATACCCCTGAAAGAAACTAGTACACAGTAGACACTTTTGTTTTCTAAAATTTAATTAAAGGGGATATGATGCCCTTCCACACAAAACTAGAATTTACCAGTTTGGCACCAAACAATAAGTTTCCTGTTTCCCTTAGTTTTTCTATATTGGAAAAACAATTTAAAAAAACAAAAGAAAGTAGTTTCTTGAGTGAATACCCCTGAAAGAAACTAGTACACAGTAGAAACTTTTGTTTTCTAAAATTTAATTCAAGGGGATATGAGAGCATCATATCATCATATGACTTAATTAGAGAAAAATAGGATGGATGAGGTTGGCCAAAATAGTTATCAGCCATGGTTTTGGCTTCGAAGCAGACAGGCCTCATGGAAATTTATTTTGTGACCTTTTGAGACACTTCAATTAATACTTGCTAAGAAGCCAACACATCCAAAAAGTTATTGATCCATGTTTTCTGGGATGTCGATTAAGCGTTGGTACAGAGATTCAGGTCCTTCACTATTGTTAGACGCCAATACCATTGAGACAAAACCGAAAAGTTGCTATTTCCTAGCAAAAAAGAACAGAATATATACAGAGCTGAGAGCAGATAATCTATCATGCAAGTAATAACCACTGAAAGAAACTAATAGACACTTTTATAAATTGTAGAGAAAATGAGGAGACTGAACCTGAAAATGTTTCTCCACAGTTGAACTTGCTGAGAAGAGAACACTGAGATCCAGAATACTCTCCTCTCCAGTTGCCACTCCTTCCTCTACTCTGTTTTGTGTTGTGTGTGTCTCTGTTTTATGCTGTCGATGACCGAAAAGGACAATATATTGAATGATTAGGTTTCTCAAGTGCTATAGAGGCCTGTGATATTTTTTTAACACGATAATATTATAATCATGTAAAAATCTTTAATTTTAATTATTTATTTTTATTAATTAAAATTAATTATTTTTATATCAATAATTATGTTATTGTTACGTAAAAAATTGTATCATATATCTGCTTGACATAAAAAAATCCCAATTAACGTAAAAGTTAATGTTACTTTTCCCATTTTCGTATGAGATAGGGTTAGATTGGTGGTTGTTGTGCAGCCACCTCAGATATAAAATCAGTGCAATCACTGAAATTCCGTTTTCCTCTCAGATGTTTTGTTTATTACTGGATTCGATCCTGTTTATGACTTTTATTTTAGAAACACCCTTCACCTATAGCTCTGTCTTTATGTTTCGCGTCTGTATTTTTGTTTGTTTGCGAGGGTTGATAAGGAAATCATACGGCTTCATAATACTGATATATGGGTCCAATTACATAGCTACTTAATACCAGTAGTAACAATAATAAATTGATACGTACATAAGGACATAGTAGGACCCATATAATAAGAAGCATAGTTCTACTATTTATTCTAGTAAAATGACTTCTCAGATATGCTTTGAGACAAAAAAAAAAAAAAAAAAAAAAAAAAAAAAAAAAAAAAAAAAAAAAAAAACAGAAAACAAATATAAAACCTGAAAGACACCACGAACAGATACTAAAGTATGGAGATGTAAAATAAATTGAGTTTTATAAAAATGAAAATTAAGTAAATTTAATTAAATTCAAATTTTATTATGCATGTAAGTATATTCAAAATTGATTACAATATAAATAATGTATAAAGGACATACTCATGTGGTAGAATATAAAATGGTGAGGGCTATGCTACACATCTCTCAATAGGGTGAGACCCAGTGTAATTTTAGTGTCATTGTGAAGATCTCAAAAAATTGAATCACTTAGTATGTGTCAGAACACACAATTTTTTTATAAAATGTAATAATGACATAATATAAAAAAAAAATATGTCAAAAAAAATTAATTCAATCCTCTTATTTTTATGGCCAAGAAAGTACCTTATAAACCCAAGGTATTTGTCTCTCAATTCTGTATCTCTTCAGTTTTCAACTGTGCCTGATATTTTTAGTGTGGTAGGAAGGCAGAAAGTAGGGACAGAAACAATATAACAAGTTGAATAGCATTATTAATTGCATACCTACTACAAGGATAAAAGTGAAATATTTTAATGTTTTAAACCAAAGATGATGAGTCATTAAAAGTGTATTATAGTAAAGATTTTAAATAATTTGTAAGAAGTCTAATTTAAATATCATGCATGCATGTAATATAGTCCAACGATCAGGATAATAAAAGTGGTTAAAAGGAGATTCTCTTTATAAGAAGAATATTTTGTATTTGATATTTTTTATTAATAAAATAATAGTTTCAAAGTACTCAAATAACTCACCTCAAATTTAAGAAATCTAACTGTATGCAAAATATATAAAAAAAAACAAAACAAAACAAAACAAAAAATAAATAATTGCTAATTGTTTCTCACGTTGTCTAAATAAAGTAATTATTAAGAGTTTAATGCTTATATGAATTAAGACAGAATAATAATTATAACTCACTTCGATCATTTCTTTTCTACTTTCACTTTTACTCAATAAAAGAAGTGACAATCATTTTCAGTTTTATACCTTCTTTACCTAGCTTTACCAAGCATTGACTTGGGAGACTCTTAAGTCATTTTGTTTCTCAGGATAAATTCTTGTATATTCTAAAAATTATTATTAGACCCAAAAAAATCTTGTGTGCATCAGATGGTGACCAATGAAACAGCTAAACGTGGAAAAGGTATTGATATGAAACCTTACTGTCATCAGAGAATAAATGCATTTCATCAGAGAGGATGAAAAGAAAAAGATAAGATGACATGGGCATGAAGACGGTGAGATTGGCTACCGTGCGCATGCTTCACGAGCATTTGCCAACCATTCAACAAGGGTTATACTATTAAGAGGTTGAGTTCTTAAGCTACATGAGCCTGGTGGTTTTGAGATTTGAAACTTCGGAGTTCGGAATCAAATGAGAAAAATGTTAAGAGTTCTTGAATAAGGTGAAAAATAAGGAAATAAGTGAGAATAAAGCAGGATGGATAGGCCATAATTTTCAATTATCTGTGCTTGATAAAAGGTGTAACATTGATTTCAATTGCGGTTGCAAATTAAAACTTGGAAAAAAGAATGAGAAATTAAAATTATGTTGGGGATGTACGGATTATTTTGTGGCAGTTGTGAAGTGTTCAATCCTTAATTCCTTCATCCCTCGTAAGTAGGAGTGATGTTATCACTTCACTGAAAACTCTTATTTTCTTATCACAGTATCTACATTATGAAGCTCTGGTGAATCATTCTGATCCAATATAAATTCAAATAATTAAACACTTGCATGTATAACTACATAAATTAGGTCATATATATAAAAGGTATAGAAAAAAGTTTGTAAAACACAACTTTTTTGTTTACACAATTTATGTATCTTAATTATTGTTTAATTATTTTAACTCATGTTGAGTTATTATAATTCATTAGAGCTTTACAATGAGCCCTAAAACAATTATTACATTAATTTTATCAAATATAAGAATTTTGAGGAGGGTGGTAAGGTATGGGTATTATAATAGAATGAAAAACCATTAACTCAATTTTCAATTATATATTGGAAAGGTTATAAATCGTTTCCTAACATTATAATCTCTTCAAATCAAAGTTGTTAGAACTATGAAGTGCGTTTGCTTTGGAGATTAATTAATTAAAGTAAGTAGACTATATCACACTTTGCCTCGCATTGGGCTCTAAGAGTCTTATCCTTCTGTAGTATGCATGCGATATCACTTTAATCTGAAAGTGATTTATGTTCACTTTAGTTGAATCACAGCTAAGCGTAGAAAAGGTGATGGAATGATTAGATAGCAACCGGGGCCCAAAACAATCGCATTTACTTTTTGACTATCCAAACAGTGAGTTATCCATTCTCCCTCTTTATTTAGCCATAATTCCCATCTTTCTTACAATAAAATGGCCATTTCCTGCATGCTTTTGTTTTTTGTGCTTTTTTTTTTACTTTCTTTGATAGTTTATTTCTCAAATTTCATTCTATCTTTTACTAGCTTTTTTTATCTTTCATTTCCTTTTATTTTCACTCCCTCTCATTTCAATTTTCAAGTTTCTAAAGCGTTGAACAAAGTGGTGGGAAGAGAAAGGAACGCATCAAAAGAACCTTTCCTTGTCTCATTTGGCTTGTCTGGAGGGAAGATTTTGGTGAAAAAGCAAGAAAAGAAAAAATAACCACATAGCCCATGAGTCATCACATGTGAAATATAAATAAAATAATTCTATATATTAATAAATAATAATATAGTCTAAAAGATATTTTAAAAATTTTCAAGTGTTTGGAACATGCAAAAAAAAATCGGACGCATCTCCTAGGGAATCACCAGTAATAACTCAAATCTTAAAATATTTTTTTTATTCTATTTGCGCATTTTCATTCTTTTTATTTTTATTTTTTACCCTCTCCCCATTTACGTAGCTCTCAGATATAGCCTTTATCACATGTACGATTTCTGTCACTTAGCTTTCAGTTGGAGATTCCACATGTTTTACCAAATATAAATTTGTCGATAGGTTTTTAGTCAAGCATTGATGGACCTCGAAGTCTGCGTAGGGTTTCAGTCAAGCCAATAACCAAAAGTAGGTGGCCATAATTGATAAAGTTTGAAGTTCTGCCATCTCTTTTTGATGCTATAGATATTGAGAAGAGGTAAGTACATGACTTGCCAAATAAATAGAGATGAGAGCATGTGAACGATTCCGGCATGGATAAGGCATTCCTTTCCATCTTTCATGTTGAAATAAATCCAAGACATGGCTCTAACGTTAGTGGTTAAATGGTCCTTTCATTCCTAAAAATATCTCTTTCCCTTCCCATAAAGTGATTCACTCAGGACTTATAGTTTGTCGTTTTTCTTGGACACCTTTGATAACTTTTAAAAGAGTTATACATCTGTGGAAATTTGTCTGCATACCTAATAGTAATAGCTACTTCCCGAATATGGTTTTGAAACTCTTATATAATCTTTATCTTGTCAAGTTGTCTATGATGCCATGCGTGATATATGAAGTGAGGACTTTAATTTTCACACAAAAAAAAAAAGGTTAAATGAAACGCAACAATCGTCAAGATTTGAATGTTGAAGCCGAAGGATCTACTATAGTGTGGCCTATAGACACATCTTCATCAAAGAGAAAGGTATAAAGAAGACAAAAACGCATGAATTGATAATCTTTTCTTTTGATGAATTATTGAAGGAAGATTTTTATTTAAGAGGTCACTCTAGAAAGTTCTTTATAAATACGTAATCATAGTGACGAATTCAAGGGTTCCAGTGAAGCACTGGCTCCTCACGTTTGCAAAATTATTTTGATGAATTATTGAAGGAAGATTTTTATTTAAGAGATCACTCTAGAATGGTCTTTATAAATACGTAATGATGGTGACGAATTCAAAGGGCCAGGGAGGCACTGGCTTCAGATCACGTTTGCAAAATTATTTATCAAATATCTAATGAAAATATTTGAGAATCTCCCATTTTTATAGTTTGCCCCTCCCCCTCCCCCACAATTATATTATTTTTAGATTTATCATTGCGTAATCCCTAGCTTTTATATCAGAAAGGTTACTTGATTTTTGTGTTGTCTATATGATCTCTACATCAAATAGTTATTAGATATTTAAACCATTTTCTGAACTTTACCTATACACAAGAGTTTTTTTGGTAGAATTAATTTCTACCATGGTATTAGAATCTCTTCAATTAAATAATCAAGAATTTGATCTTATTGTTTCCATTTCTCTTAATTAAAATAAATTTTCACACAAATTATATATACCCTATATTTTACCCACGCTTCAAGTTTAAAACAATTTATGTGTAATGGTGTATACCACACCAAGAAAGGGTTTTAATGTCCATAATATTACCCTTTAAGGACAATTGTGGCAATCTCCGTAAAAGGTTTTAATGGCTATTATGCTATAACTGAGAGAAGAGAGCTGGATATATATATAGGGAGAGAGAGAGAGAGAGAGAATGAGTAGGAAGAGCATCATATATACTTATTTAATTATAGATTTGAATAATTTCTTATAAAAAATAGTATTGAAATTTTAAAATAATGCTATTTACATATTGTTTAGACTCAATGTCTTAATTTGAGCAATATGAAAATTCACATTATTTTTTCTTTTAAGTATGACTTAGATATAGTAGTGCCACCTCAATTGCTGTAACATAAAAATAGTGTGTCCTAAGTATTTCTTTAAAAATTGTTTCAAATGTAAGATAGGACTCTTCATACTTTGAGTTACAATACACTATTGTGTAATGACTTAAAACTAGTTAGAAATAGTCTGTGAAACTACCAAGACAGTGCGGCATAGCAAAGCACTAAATTGCATCCTTCTATTGACATCATGCTCCTCCCAGTTCTTCAAATTTTCATTATGCTTCTGACGATCAATGTACTCATGGAAATGCTCGCAACAAAGAGCTTGTACGCTTTTGCTTTGTGAGAACAGATTCATCTGGAGATTTCAAAGGATCAAAAGACTCGAAGTATTCGTTAGCAAGGTGAAGAAAATTGTCATGCTTTATTTTATTTTCTTCGGGGACAAGAGTGTAATATAATTTCTTCAACACGAAAATTGGAAGCTGATTCTCAAGCAGCAACAAGTCCCGCTGGATAGTCTTGCTAATCCATGGTTTAGTGAACATGTGATCATTTTCTTGCGCAGACTTGTTTGAGTTCCTCAGGAAGAGCTCCATTATGAAGACAGCATCTAACAGGATCATGTCCACGATTTTCTTATCATCGTATTTCTCCGAATAATGACTTCGGATTTTTTGTTCGTTTTTTCTAAGGTAGGCTTCATAGTTCAATAAATCCTCCTGTTTGTTGGATAGACGTTCCCAGAAGAAATGAAAATACCTTTGTTTCTGTTTCTGCATTTGTGAAAATTCTTTTTTGCCACGGTGAAGAGGGCCTATTGAGATCAACTTAGGAGTATAGACTTTCTCGTTCACCTGCCGAAGATTGACAGGAACCTTGTAGATACAACAGTCGTAAGGCAGAGCAGGATAAATGTTTTCTGGGATGTTGATTATGCGATCGTACAGAGATCTAGCTCCATCAATCTCTGTATGAATAGTATCAGATGATTCAGATCTCATTGAGATGCAACGTCAACGTGGCTATTCCCTAGCGAAAGGATCACACATTAATCTGTTCTTCTTTGAAAACCACTTGCCTTGCCACACAAAACTAGAATTTACCGGTTTGGCACCGAACAAAGTTTCCTGTTTCCCTTAGTTTTTCTATATTGGAAAAACAATTTAAAAAAAGATGAAAGTAGTTTGTTGAGTGAATACCCCTGAAAGAAACTAGTTCACAGTAGACACTTTTGTTTTCTAAAATGTAATTAAAGGGGATATGAGAGCATCATATAATATTTTATCTCTAGCATATTCTATTGACCTTAATTTAGTATGTTTCTTTGTCACGTACATTGATCCTAGCCCTTTGTATGATCTTTTAATTTGAACATTTCACTTAAAATGCATTTTCAGTCTTAAGAGCATTTAGAGCTAGGAATATTAAGGAGAATTTGTGAAGAAAAGCAAATGAAGATTTCAATGAATTTGCCACCAAAGAATGAAAATTCAAGAGTTACATCTCTATTGTTAAGAAAAAAGAATATANTATTGACCTTAATTTAGTATGTTTCTTTGTCACGTACATTGATCCTAGCCCTTTGTATGATCTTTTAACTTGAACATTTCACTTAAAATGCATTTTCAGTCTTAAGAGCATTTAGAGCTAGGAATATTAAGGAGAATTTGTGAAGAAAAGCAAATGAAGATTTCAATGAATTTGCCACCAAAGAATGAAAATTCAAGAGTTACATCTCTATTGTTAAGAAAAAAGAATATATTTTGCAATGAAAAGAAAAAATAATTGTGCAAATATTGAAAAGAAACAAAAAGAAAAAGAATCTCATAAAAAGCATTGAGTATGGGATGTAGTGGCCCAAAAGTAAGAACTCTATTGGTGGATGGCAAAGTAAAAAAGAAAATAAGTTTGGGGAGTTAGAAGTGAAAGGAAAGAATAGTGCTCTTGAAATTTGCTCTAAACTGAATTTGTGATGGGTGAGTTAAGCCACATTTTTATCCATCATCCTACCCTTAACCCAGCTACACATTACAAGCCTATCAAAAGTCTTTTTGATCCTTAATATTGTGAATTGCCTACATTAGTGGAGATTAACATGAAAAGCAAGCATATGAGATTCTGGATTTTAAAAAAAAAAAAAAGTGGAGATCATTTTTTTTGTGAGCTTATTTGCATAATCTGATTTAAGTAAAGAGAGTAAAGTAAGCAAGAGCTACATTTACACACACAGAGAAAATTTTAGTGAGATTGAGATGAGATTAACTTTGGGTTAAAATTATACACATTCATGCTATCTTGAAATTTTTCTAGGAATTGTGCTTAATAGAAATCTTTGAGGCCTGTATGGTTAGCAAATTATTTTTTTGCTTTGTAGTTAGTTGTTGAGTTTAATTTATTTGTCTCTTTCTCTTTGCTTAAGGACAAGCAAAATGTTAAGTTTGGGGGGTATTTGTTAGGTGGTTTTCACACCTATTTTATAGATACCTTTAACTTAACTTTGTGATTGTTTCTTGAGATGTATGAACCTTAAAATTGTTATTTCTCTCTATTTTGTAGGATCATTAAGTAAAATGGAGAATCTTGGTGAAAAAATGCATTTAGGAGAAGCTCAAGCACATTGAAGCACTTCCTGGGCGTCCCTACGCTAGAAGCCAACGTCCCTACACCTCCTGTAAGCCAAACGCCGCATGTAGCAAGCTGCTGGGCGTAGCTACGCTAGCAAGGCAGAGTAGCTACGCCCAGAATCTCCTCATCCGCACAATTGCTTGTTTTTCCTTTGAGAATTAGGAGTTTTAGGTTTTACTACTTAAGCAACTTTTAGGCTTTAATTTGGGGATCTATTCTGGACTTCTTGGAGGCAAGAAGGAGAGCAAGAACAAGAATTTGAGAAGAGCAACTGGGACAGCAGATTGGTGGCTTCTCTTCATCATGTTTAAAATTTACTTAATCATGTTTCCTTCTTCTATTATGAACTAATTTCTTCTCTAGGGCTATGATGTAACCTAATTATTAACAGTTGAAGTTCTTATGGAATTAATTTGATGTTTATCTTTTCCAATTGAGCATTCATCTCTATTCTTAATGCTTCTAATAAACTAGCCATTAATTTAGATGATTAGTTAATCACAATTAGACCGGAAGGAGATTTGTGTGTTTAGTTCATTGAGATTTATGCACTAAGTTGCATGTAAGATAGGAATATACCTCTATGGTTTAGGTAATCAATTAAGAGATCCATAGAACCTAATAAATCTGTAATTATTGTAACTCGTATAGGAATATACAGAGTTAGTAATTAGGGATATTTCTACTAGATCTTGGGAGAGGCTAGTGGATAAATTAAGAAATCTTGATTAACAATTAGAAAGATAAATTTATATTAATGACATGATGAACAGAAATCAAGATTAAGTATGGTGAAATCGGAGTCTTAGGCTTTTATCTCTTGATTAATTCTTCATTTTGGTTATCTTAGCTTATTTTCTGCTCATTTAAAGTTATTTTTTGAAAATTCTCAATTCTCATTGATTAGATAAAATTGAGATTAATTCAGTTTCAGTAGTTAATAACATTAATCCTCGTGAAAATGATAACTCACTTTTATCTTATTACTTAAAAATAATAACGTGCACTTGTGTTAGAATTTTTTACAACAGCGTGAGGCCTGCTTCGTATATCATCAATGATTTCATACTGGTGTCATGTCTATTTTTATTGTTCTGTAAAGGAAATCTCCCACTTCTTGCCAGCTGGGATGGAAGAAAGTCAGCATCCAGCAATGCGAGAGAGAGAGAGCCAACATAAACGGTTGACAATCAGTCATATGCATAGCCTTCTCGGAAGATTCTCTGCAATTTTCAATACTCACGTAAAAATGAGTTGAGAGATATGTTAATTACACTTTCTTTCGTTTTGCATTATTTCAACATGTGCTTGGTAAACTGATATGTTTAATTTTATGGTATAACAGATATAAGTATAAGATATATAAGGGTATCAAATAAGTGATTAGCTGTTAAGAATAAGTACTTGGCCATCTTCTTCAATGGAAAGCTGAAACATATTTTTCAAAAATCAAAATTATACCATTCAAAAATATTTTTTCCGAATAGTTAGTATGATAACTATGTTTCCATTTTGTGTGATTTTTTTTGCATCCAACGTTAAGTAGGAAATTTAATGAAATAGACTAGCATTCAATTCTTAATTAAAAAAACAATAGAATAAGAATAAGAGTGGTCATTTCATTTCATTCTTATTTCCTTTTCTGTTCTTTTTGGACAAAAATAAACTCCTTGTAAATTGCGGTCACAGGGTGACAGTAAGTTAATTAGACGAAAATGAGTAAAATCATGGATATCTATGAAAATGTATGGAATTTACTTTCCAACCGATTTGACAAAAATATTTATAGCCAATTTAAAACAAACGGGCAACCCCATTTAAAAACAAAACAAAATAAAATAAAATAAAAACATAAAAATATAACTATAGATATTTCGATAATAAGAACCTGAAACAGAAATGGTTTGTTCCAAGTTTAATAAATCTCGTTTCATTCAAAAGTTGAGGTTAAGCCCAAATTCTTGGATTACTCCAAAAAAAAATTGAAGTTAAGTCCAAATTCTTGAATTACCCAAAAAAAAAAAAATAGCCAAATGTTAAGTTCATAAGAATTTCATGGAAATTGATGGAATGTATACATTTTTAACAGAAAATGAGGCCACTTTAATCGCTTAGAATCCAAAATAGCCTTTCGGTTGTAGTGCATGGTTCAGTGGGCTTTTTGTCAATATACAGCTAAATATCCAAAAAAGAAAACGGGTCCCTTGGCAGATTCTAGTTTCAACAAATTATTAGTAGATTGTAATAGTGAAACCCAATCTACCCAAACATGATTTTAATGGACAAAATTATTCTATTCTTATTGGACCAAAATCATTTATTTTTATTGGAATCTGTTAGATGACAAGCTACTCCCTATCCAAAGCATGCTACCTCTTGTCAAATTGGGGATAGTCCAATTTCAAAAAGAATTATAATTTTTTTTTAAATTTTTAAGTTTACTTAATTTAGGTGTAAAACTACTTATAGAAAAGTTGAATCAGTTTATTTTTCAGAAATTCTGTACCAATGTATGGTTTACATTTAACATAAAATTAGTTTTTTTTTTTTCAAAAGTATACAGTTGCGTATGGTTGTAAAATAGGGGACCACAAATCAGTAAGAGAATGATGGCTTTTTCTCATAAGTGCATTGCTACAGAAAAAGCCATAGAACATAGTCCATATACTCAAGAGTAGGAGAATCATAGATGGAGAGAGTAAGAGAATGATGGCTTTTTCTGTGTTTGTAATGGTTATTGGGTTGCTGGCAATGTCAATGAGTGCAAGCCAAAGTATTGAAACATAACATGCCCTGAAGCCATAACATAACAAAACAAATGAACTCAAATTCCAATATATGCTTTGGACACAATACAAACACGCTGGTAAAACTAATTTATTTCTCTCACTCAACCACAATTGCACTCTTGCAGAAATCCGGTACAAAGAAAATCAAAGTTGACAATCCAAACTCACAGGAATAACAAAAAATAGATCTTAGCTATTTTTCAGGAAAGCACGGACAGTATTAAAGACAGAGAAGAAGAAGACAGCAAGTCCCACCACTGTTGCACTGCCTCTCCAAAGGTCACAGAAGTACACCGACTTCAACTTAGCCATAGTATGGTTCCATCCATTGTTATAGTGTCCATTGAGCTTGTCTATAATTTCTGCATAACAAAACGAACTTATATAGACATGTTTGGCGAGACTATTAAACATAGTTGCCACTTCCTCGTTGCTTCCCACATTCTGGACAATAACTTGATTATCAACAAGAAAATCGACATCCTCTTTGGTGTCAATAAGACTGTCCATAAGAACAACATAATTGCAAATGTAATCTTTCTTCGGATAGTGGCATTGCTCTAAGGCAATGAGGTTCCTAAGCAGGATTTCTGTTGCGTCATCCACTGTTAGTTGTGGGATTCGAAAACGAGATTTAAGACTCTTTATCATTGGTATTGTACTCAAGCACGGAAACTTATTAAGGAACTTTTCCTTCTTGAACTCTATTGCAAGTAAAGGTCTAATTCGAATCTTCTCAAAGGTGACCCCGGCCTCATTCAGCTTTCTTGCAGTCTTTAGATCACCATCACTGTGGCGTTCGCCTTGTTTCAATTCCTGATCACTAGGAAGGCAGCAATATCTGATCAAATCAGTGAAATGTTCCGAGTTTTTGTATATCTTGAGTATGTCGTCTGATACACGAACTCGACCTAATGAAGGATTGAGAGTTGCAAAGTAGTCGCAGGCAAGCTTGTGAAAGCTGTGATGTTCATGTTTATCAAAATCAGGGACAACTTTATTGTATAATTCTGCGAGGACAAACATTGGAAGCTGATTTTCGAGCAGTAATAAGTCTCGCCGTATACCTCCTGCTATCCATAACTTGGAGAATAAAAGATCATTTTCGTGTTCGATCGATTGGACCGAGAACTTCCTGAGAAAGAGCTCCATGATGAAGACAGCATCCAATAGTATCATACCCACGAACTCATCTTTGGGGATATCACATTTCTCTGAGTTTGAATAACATCTGCGTATGTGATTTTCTGTACTTTCAAGGAAGGTTTTGTAGTCTGTTAATGCCTTCTTTTGGATGTTGAGTAGTCGTCTCTGGAAATAATGATAATATAGTTTTTTCTGTTTCTCCATTGGCTTCAGTTTTTCTTCATTGTAGTGAATAGGGCCAATGGAGATGAGTTGTGGAGTATAGGCATCTGGATTACACTTTCGGAGACTCTCGGGAACCTCGTAGATGCAACACTCAGGCCACCACAATGCAGGCTCGAACTCTTCATGAGGCATATCAACTGTTTGTTCAGCTGAAGCAGTAGCACTCTTATTACGAGCATTATCCGATGCCATTGCACATGAACAACAACCTCTTTTTTCCTATCAGTTAAGTAATCAGACACATAGATAAGGTGCAATTGGATAATCATTCACAAACTATCAACTACAATATTATAAACTAATTAATGACTACCTAATGTCAT
>QAOA01001322.1:28101-76088 GCA_003255065.1 Cercis canadensis
CTTTCCAGCTTTCATGTTGAAATAAATCCAAGACATGGCTCTAACGTTAGTGGTTAAATGGTCCTTTCATTCCTAATATATATATATATATATATATACTAATATTGGTAATACCTCTCCCCTCCCCCAAGTTCTAAAGTAAATGACACGCATATTAATTTAATTTCTGATGAGAAGTTTACAAAGGAAAGAAAATCATTTTAATAGAAATTATTTAGATTATTACATAGTTACGATATAAATATAAAATATTGATGTAATTTTAGTTCTTGGTTCTTTTAGCCCTCAACAAACATTGTAGTCGGTAAAATATAAATTTAAGTGGTATCATTAATTTTTTTTTTAATGAAAACTTAAGTTTTAGGTAGTTCTACTTAAATTTATTTTGTAAACTTATTATCTATTATCTATCCAAATTTCTTTTGGGAGTAGATTGATCTATTTAAAACTTGGTCTACAATTTTGTGTGTAGATTTGATGAAACTTACATTTCATTATTCAATGAAATAAGTTATCAATTCTTATACTAATGTGAACAAATCTCACACATATATATGTGCGTACGTAGGTGCCTGCGTTTTTCGATAATTTACATGGATTGAATCTATGAACCTCCTTAGCCGAAACGGGAGTGGACGTCACTATTGTATTAGTGCACAGATTCATTGTGTCTTAAGAGGTCTATGAAACTTGGGTCCATGTAGAATTTTCCATCAAAAAGAGATAGTCATGTAGATATCAATAATCCACTTAAGTTAAAACACATTCATGGTCATCCAATTGGAGCGAGAATGAGGACGACTTCAAAATGGAAGAATCACTTCATAACAAAAAACACTTAATTCTTTTTAACTCCAAAAACAATAAAAATAGTATTTTCTTATGGAGATACAATGCATTATTTATATTATTTATGAGAATCTCCAATGCAAGAAGCTTACATAATAAGGTTACCGGTGGACACAAAGTCATACTTGTAATCAACTGCCTTATACACGATACATCGTCGAACTAACATAAGAAAGAAAAAGTAGACTGAGTCTACTAATTTTCAAGCAACTAAAGGACTAGATTGACAATACGGCAAAAGTTGAATATAGTGAATACCAGAACAGCAATTCCCACTACCGTAGAACTGCTTCTCCAAGGATCACGGAAGTACACCAACTTCAAAGCAGCCATAGTACGGTTCCAAATGTTTCGGTAATGTTGATTCAGATCTTCTATAATTTTGAAATAACATGTGGAATCTGTCACAACATGTTTGCAAAGACCATTAACCAGAGTTGCCAATTCCTTGTGGCTACCAAGTTCATGGACAATAACTTGTGTCTCAACCAGCAACTCCACATCATCTGTAGTGTGAATAAGAGAATCAATCAGGGACACATAGTTGCAAATGTAAGCAGACTTTGGATAGTGACATTGCTCGAATGCGATGAGGTTCCGGAGAACGCATTCTGTAGTGTGGTCTACCTTTAACTGTGGGATTAGAAAACGAGCTTTGAAACAGTCCAAGTACGGCAAGCAACTTAAGCATAGAAAATAGCCAAATAATGGCTTCTTCTCAAACTTTATGTCAAGCAAGCGTCTATCTGTGACTTTCTCAAAGCTTATCCCAGCCTCCTGCAACTTCATCGCGTTCCTTAGGACACTTGGAGAGGGGCGAACTTCGAATTCCTTAGGAAGGTAAAAGTATCTAATAAAATCAGTGAAATGTTTTATGTCGTCCTCCCAGTTCTTCAAATTTTCATTATGCATCTGACGATCAAAGTACTCATGGAAACGCTCGCAAAAAGAGCTTGTACGCTTTTGCTTTGTACCGTCACTATTGAGAATAGATTCATCTGAAGATTTCAAAGGATCAAAAGACTCGAAGTATTTGTCAGCAAGGTGAAGAAAATTGGCATGCTTTTTTTTATTTTCTTCGGGGACAACAGTGTAATATAATTCCTTCAACACGAAAATTGGAAGCTGATTCTCAAGCAGCAACAAGTCCCGCTGGATAGTCTTGCTAATCCATGGTTTAGTGAACATGTAATCATTTTCTCTCTCAGACTTGTTTGAGTTCCTCAGGAAGAGTTCCATTATGAAGACAGCATCTAACAGGATCTTGTCCACGATTTTCTTATCATCGTATTTCTCCGAATAATGACTTCGGATTTTTTGTTCGTTTTTTCTAAGGTAGGCTTCATAGTTCACTAAATCCTCCTGTTTGTTGGATAGACGTTCCCAGAAGAAATGAAAATACCTTTGTTTCTGTTTCTCCATTTGTGAAAATTCTTTTTTGCCATGGTGAAGAGGGCCTATTGAGATCAAGTTAGGAGTATAGGCTTTCTCTTTCACCTGCCGAAGATTGACAGGAACCTTGTAGATACAACAGTCGTAAGGCAGAGCAGGATCAATGTTTTCTGGGATGTTGATTATACGATCGTACAGAGATCTAGCTCCATCAATCTCTGTATGATTAGTATCAGATGATTCAGATGTCATTGAGATGCAACGTCAACTTGGCTATTCCCTAGCAAAAGGATCACACATTAATAACTCACTAGTAACTGATACAAACCTTATTATAAAGGACTTTGCCTTTAGGAATATGTAAAGGAAGAAAAATTAGTTTCGTACGGAAGGCAGAAAGGAAGTGCCTGCTACACATGAAATGACTAACATACCTCTCCACACTACATGGTTATTTATTTTACAAATATAGTTATTAAGTTGATATTTGAACATGATATTGACAACCACATACTATATAAAATAAGTATATATTTTATACAAAATAATTTCGTAAGATATTTTGGCAATTTCACTCTATGTGATAGCCTGGTAGACACTACACTTCTTTGAAAACAACTTGAACTTCCACAAAAGACTAGAATTTACCAGTTTGGCACCAAACAAAGCTTCATGTTTTTCTTAGGTGGTCTTTGGTATCAACTATCATATTCCCTAGGAGTCCTTACTTTCTTAAAAATCTTATTCCCAGAAATAAGATTACTAGAAAAGTTGACATTCTCATGTTTGGTTAACACTCAACTTACCTGAGAATAATATCCTCCCTCTCTCTCTCCCTCTCTCTCTCTCCCTGCTCCTCCCCTCCCCCCCGGCCTCCTCCCTCTCTTTAACATTGGAATTTGGAAGGTATATGTATATATAAGGTTTTTCGTTTTCCTGCGATGCAAGCCCAACGAAAATTCCCTCCTTCTGGTTCTGGAGGAAGATAAACTCAAAGATTAAAACAAACTAAAATAATATGAACTGGGTCCAATCCTTGTTTGGACCAACGAAAAAATCATGCGATATCTCCCTCCCTCTCCTCTCTCTCTCTCTCCCTCTCCCTCTCACTCTCTCAACCCCCGCACCCCCGTCCCTCTCCACGGCATACCGGTGCTACCTAGATAAAATATCATGTGGAGGACCGGCACTGAGCGCTGCGAACCCAGCGCTAAGCGCTGGCACTTTCATTCTCAAAAAAGTTTTATTCGCACCTCTTGAGGTGAAAAAGTTTTCTTTCCATCTTCCATACAAATTTTCATTTCTGGGTATCTTTTATTACCGGAAATAATTTTTTAACTCTTGCACCAAACATGAGAAACTTTTATTCTCACCTTACTTTTGTAGGAATCTTAAAACATTGCTGGTACCAAACACCATAGTTTTTCTATATTGGAAAAACAATTTAAAAAAAGAAGAAAGTAGTTTGTTGAGTGAATACCCTGAAAGAAACTAGAACACAGTAGACACTTTTGTTTTCTAAAATTTAATTAAAGGGGATATGAGAGCATCATATGACTTAATTAGAGAAAAATAAAAATAGTTATCAATCATGGTTTTGGCTTCGAAGCAGACAGGCCTCATGGAAATTTATTTTGTGACCTTTTGAGACACTTCAATTAATACTTGTTAAGAAATAAGAAGCCAACACATCCAAAAAGTTATTGATCCATGTTTTATGGGATGTTGATTAAGCGTTGGTACAGAGATTCAGGTCCTTCCCTCTTGTTAGACGCCAATACCATTGAGATAAAACGATAAGTTGCTATTCCCTAGCAAAAAAGAACAGAATATATACAGAGCTGAGAGCATATAATCTATCATGCAAGTAATAACCACTGAAAGAAACTAATAGACACTTTTATAAATTGGAGGAGAAAAATGAAGAGACTGAACCTGACAATCTTTCTCCACTGTTGAACTAGCTGAGAAGAGAACACTGAGATCCAGGATACTCCTCTCCAGTTGCCACTCCTTCCTCCACTCTGTTTTGTGTTGTGTGTGTCCCTGTTTTATGCTGTCGATTAATGTGAAAATTTTATGACGTGACAGTAATATAATTATTGATATAAAAAATAATTAATTTTAATCGTTAAAATAAATAATTAAAATTAAATATTTTTACGACAATAATAATAATGTTTCCTCGTAAAAAAAAATATATATCACATACTAAAATAGAATCTCAATGAATTATTGTACTAATGTGGGATCCAGTCTATTATAATATAAATAAATGTTAGTTTGAAAAAAAAACAAAGCATTGGGTCCATGAAAGGCATGCACACCTCAAGCCTAGTAATAGGCATTATTGAAAACTTGAAATGGTGAATATGAATGCAGCGTGTGAAAATTTGACAAAAAACATTTCACACAAGCTCTGGGAGATTTCTCTTCAGTTAATAGCATAAAGAACAAAGCAACTTAAGAGAGAAAGAGAGCTATCAGATATCATAATAATGAAGAGTTGTTGGCATTACACCAGAATATAAACCCAAGGTATTTTTATATTTATGGCCAAGGAGATTTCTCTTATTTTTATAAACCCAAGGAGATTTCTCTTATTTCTCTTAAATACCATGCATGGATGTAATATAGTCTAACGATTAGGATAATTAAAGTGGTTAAAAGGAGGTTCTCTTTATAAGAAGAAGATTTTATATTTAAGATTTTTATTAATAAAATAAAAATCTCAAAGTATTCTGTATATAAAATTACAACTATGAGTATTTCGATAATGAAACTCTTAGAATAGAGATAACTCACCTCAAATTTAATAAATCTAACTTCACACAAAATATAAAAAAACACAAAAAATAAATAATTGCTAATTGCTTCCCACATTGTCTAAATAAAGTAATTATTAAGAGTTCAATACTTATATGAATTAGGACAGAATAATAATTATAACTCACTTCCATTTCTTTTTTTACTTTCACTTTTACTAAATGAAAGAAGTGAAAATCATTTTCAGTTTTATACCTTCTTTACCGAGCTTTACCATGCATTGACTTGGGAGACTCTAAGTCATTTTGTTTCTCAGGAGAAATTCTTGTATATTCTAAATATTATTATTATAGACACAAATGTATTTCATCAGAGAGGGTGGAAAGAAAAAGATAAGACGACCTGGGCATGAAGACGGTGAGGTTGGCTACCTTGCGCATGCTTCACGAGCATTTGCCAACCATTCAACAAGGGTTATACTATCAAGAGGTTGAGTTCTTAATCTACATGAGCCTGGTGGTTTTGAGATTTGAAACTTCGGAGTTCGGAATCAAATGAGAAAAATATTAGAGTTCTTGAATATTGGTAAGAGAAGTAGAAAATAAGGCGAAATATAAGGAAATAAGTGAGAATAAAGCAGGATGGATAGGCCATAATTTTCAATTATGTTGCAGATGCAAGGATTATTATGTGGCAGTTGTGAGGTGTTCAATTCTTAATTCCTTCATCCCTCGTAAGTAGGAGTGTATGTTATCACCTCACTGAAAATTCTTATTTTCTGATCACACTATCTATATTACGAAGCTCTGGTGAATCATTGTGATCCAATATAAATTCAAATAATTTTTTTTAAACACTTGCATGTATAAGTACATAAATTAGGTCATATATATATAAAAGGTATAGAAAAAATTTTGTAAAATACAACTTTTTTTTTACACAATTTATGTATCTTAATTATTGTTTAATTATTTTAACTCATGTTGAGTTATTATAATTCATTAGAGCTTTACAATGAGCTCTAAAACAATTATTACATTAATTTTATCAAATATAAGAATTTTGAGGAGGGTGGTAAGGTATGGGTATTATAATAGAATGAAAAACCATTAACTCAATTTTCAATTATATATTGGAAATGTTATAAATCGTTTCCTAACATTATAATCTCTGCAAATCAAAGTTGTTAGAACTACGAAGTCCGTTTGCTTTGGAGATTAATTAATTAATTAATTAAAGTAAGTAGACTATATCAGAATTTGCCTCGCATTGGGCTCTAAGTAATTATCCTTCTATTGTATGCATGCGATATCACTTTAATCTGAAAGTCATTTATGTTCACTTTGGTTGAATCACAGCTAAGCGTAGAAAAGGTGATTAAATGATTAGATTGCAACCGGGGCCCAAAACAATTGCATTTGCTTTTTGACTATCCAGACAGTGAGTTATCCATTCTTCCTCTTTATTTAGCCATAATTCCCATCTTTCTTACAATAAAATGGCCATTTCCTGCATGCTTTTGTTTTTTTTGNTTTTTTTTTTTTTTGCTTTTCTTACTTTCTTTGATAGTTCATTTCTCAAATTTCATTCTATGTTTTACTAGCTTTTTTTATCTTTCATTTCCTTTTATTTTCACTCCATCTCATTTCAAGTTTAAAGCGTTTGAACAAAGTGGTGGGAAGAGAAAGGAAATCATCAAAAGAACCTTTCCTTGTCTCATTTGGCTTGTCTGGAGGGAAGATTTTGGTGAGAAAGCAAGAAAAGAAAAATAACCACATGAGTTATCACATGTGAAATATAAATAAAATAATTCTATATATTAATAAATAATCATATAGTCTAAGAGATATTTTTAAATTTTTCAAGTGTTTGGAACATGCAAAGAAAAATTCAGACGCATCTCCTAGAGAATCACCAGTAATAACTCAAATCTTAAAATAATTTTTTATTCTTTTTGCGCATTTTCATTATTTTCCTTTTTTCTTTTTTTTCCCACTCCCCATTTACGTAGCTCTCAGAGATATAGTCTTCATCACACGTAGGATTTCTGTCACTTAGCTTTCAGTCTGGGTAGGGTTTCAGTCAAGCCAATAACCAATAAGGAGGTGGCCATAATTGATAAAGTTTGGAGTTCTGCCATCTCTTTTTCATGCAATAGATATTGAAAAGAGGTAAGTACATGACTTATCAAATAAATTAATAAAGAGAAAGATGAGAGCACGTGAACGATTCGGGTATGGATAAGGCATTCCTTTCCAGCTTTCATGTTGAAATAAATCCAAGACATGGACCTAACGTTAGTGGTTATATGGTCCTTTCATTCCTAAAAATATCTCTTTCCCTTCCCATAAAGTGATTCACTCAGGACTTATAGTTTGTCGTTTTTCTTGGACACCTTTGATAACTTTTTTTTTAAGAGTTATACATCTGTGGAAATTTGTCTGCATACCTAATAGTAACAGCTACTTCCTGAATATGGTTTTGAAACCCTTATATAATCTTTATCTTATCGAGTTGTCCA
The DNA here is from genome assembly GCA_003255065.1 of Cercis canadensis. Lineage (NCBI taxonomy): Eukaryota > Viridiplantae > Streptophyta > Magnoliopsida > Fabales > Fabaceae > Cercis > Cercis canadensis. Next base: position 35,630 of record QAOA01001322.1, read on the forward strand.
TGATGCCATGCGTGATATATGAAGTGAGGACTTTAATTTTCACACAAAAAAAAAAAGGTCAAATGAAACGCAACAATCGTCAAGATTTGAATGTTGAAGCCGAAGGATCTACTATAGTGTGGCCAATAGACACATCTTCATCAAAGAGAAAGGTATAAAGAAGACAAAAACTTATGATTTGATAATCTTTTCTTTTGATGAATTATTGAAGGAAGATTTTTATTTAAGAGGTCACTCTAGAAAGTTCTTTATAAATACGTAATCATAGTGACGAATTCAAGGGTTCCAGTGAAGCACTGGCTCCTCACGTTTGCAAAATTATTTTGATGAATTATTGAAGGAAGATTTTTATATAAGAAGTCACTCTAGAATGGTCTTTATAAATACGTAATGATGGTGACGAATTCAAGTCTAAAACAATTTATGTGTAGTGGTGTATACCACACCAAGAAAGGGTATTAATGTCCATAATATTACCCTTTAGGGACAATTGTAATTGTGGCAATCTCCGTAAAATGTTTTAATGGCTATTATGCTATAACTGAGAGAAGAGAGATGGATATATATATATATATATATATATATATATATATATATATATATATATATATATAGTAAAACATTTTTTTAGTCCTTGAAAAATGTAGCTACTAACAAATTCGTCCNTATCAAATATCTAATGAAAATATTTGAGAATAATGAAAATATTTGAGAATCTCCCATTTTTATAGTTTGCCCCTCCCCCTCCCCCACAATTATATTATTTTTAGATTTATCATTGCGTAATCCCTAGCTTTTATATCAGAAAGGTTACTTGATTTTTGTGTTGTCTATATGATCTCTACATCAAATAGTTATTAGATATTTAAACCATTTTCTGAACTTTACCTATACACAAGAGTTTTTTTGGTAGAATTAATTTCTACCATGGTATTAGAATCTCTTCAATTAAATAATCAAGAATTTGATCTTATTGTTTCCATTTCTCTTAATTAAAATAAATTTTCACACAAATTATATATACCCTATATTTTACCCACGCTTCAAGTTTAAAACAATTTATGTGTAATGGTGTATACCACACCAAGAAAGGGTTTTAATGTCCATAATATTACCCTTTAAGGACAATTGTGGCAATCTCCGTAGAAGGTTTTAATGGCTATTATGCTATAACTGAGAGAAGAGAGCTGGATATATATAGAGGGAGAGAGAGAGAGAGAGAGAATGAGTAGGAAGAGCATCATATATACTTATTTAATTATAGATTTGAATAATTTCTTATAAAAAATAGTATTGAAATTTTAAAATAATGCTATTTACATATTGTTTAGACTCAATGTCTTAATTTGAGCAATATGAAAATTCACATTATTTTTTCTTTTAAGTATGACTTAGATATAGTAGTGCCACCTCAATTGCTGTAACATAAAAATAGTGTGTCCTAAGTATTTCTTTAAAAATTGTTTCAAATGTAAGATAGGACTCTTCATACTTTGAGTTACAATTATTAATTCTTTGCTCCTCTACATTTGGACTTTCTTTCATTTACACTATTGTGTAATGACTTAAAACTATTTAGAAATAGTCTGTGAAACTACCAAGACAGTGCGGCATAGCAAAGCACTAAATTGCATCCTTCTATTGACATCATGGTTTTATAATCCAATTCGTAATCACAATATTTCTTCTGGAACAGATTTACATATTTACATATGAACTAAAAGAGATAAGGCACATCTAGAATTCTTTGACAACAAAATAGCTGAACTTATTATTAAAGATAGAACACAAGAAGATTAGAATGGCAGATTTCAGATAGAAAACATGACAATTCAAAGCAAGGCACTCCAACCCGTTTCTATAAAAGAGGATTTATGTATGTCTATGTAGACATTTCTCAAGAAATTGTAGAGAGTACCTGTAAGGACTAGAATTCCAACTAACGTTGAACTAGCACGCCAACGATTACGAAAATAAACATTCTTCAATGTTGCAATATTACGGTTCCAACTGTTGTCATAGTGAGCATTGAGTTCCCTAACTTGTTCTGCATAACAATACTTAGTCACCACAAATTCCTGTCCAAGTTTGTTAATTAGGGTTGTCACTTCATGATTGCTCCCTAAATGATTTTTGATGACTTTTTTTTGAACCAACAAGTCCACATCTGCGTCAGTATTAATCAACTGATCCATGAACAAGAAATAGTTGCACAAGTAAGGCTGCAATGGATATTGCCACTGCTCCAACACAATAAGGTTCCGAAGAACTCGTTCTGCCGTGCTGTCTACCACGAAAGGATGCAGCCCCAAGCGAGCTTTCGTGTAATTTGAACATGGAATTAACTCTTTCTTGAAAGAAATATCAAGCAAGCACATATCTGATAGTGGCTCAAACTTCAATCCAGCCTCCACCAACTTGGTTGCATTATATAAAACATCACAATGGTTACTATCAAAGTTCAAATGTAATGGAAGGAAAAAATACCTTACCAAATCAGTGAAATGGATTACTTGCACAATAGGTTTCCGTTTCACCTTCTTTGAGGACCCCTTTTGGGGATCAAAATCAGCAAAATACCAACATGCAAGCTCAAGAAAACTACTACTTTGGCTTTCGTTGATGGTGGGTAAGGCTGGGACATACTTGTATAGCTCCTCAAGAATGCTGAAAGGGATCTGATTTTCGAGTAATAGCAAATCCAGATCTACAGCTTTGCTCAGACATGGTTTGCTGAGAATGTAATCCTTGTTATATTTCGTTCTGTTTGATTTCCTGAGAAAAAGCTCCATGATAAAGACAGCATCAATTAGCATCATATCCACTAGTTCTGCTAGGCTAATTTGATTCAACTTTCCTGCGTAACATTGACGAATCTCTTCGATGTTGTCTTGGATGAATCTCTTGAACTCCATCAACTTCATCTCAGCCTGTTCATAGTTATTCTTCTTCATCAAACGCTTCTTGAATTTGTCGTAGTACAAGTGTTTGTGATTTCCCATTTCCTTCAATTTGTCATCATCATGATGAAGGGGGCCTATGGAGATTAGCTGAGGAGTGTACGTTTCCTCATTAACTTTCCGAAGGTTCCCAGGCACTCTAAAGATACAACGTTTAGGCCAAAGAGAGAGGGTTAGAAGTGGAATGTCAATCACATGCTGCTGTGTTTCTTCCCTGATGTCAATGAGGTGCTGTGTTTCTTGTTCGTTCCCAGTTGATGATGCTGTGGTGTGAGTCATCTTTTCTAAAGTGTTTTGCAATGAATCCAAGCATTCCCTGATGTCTCTTCCCTATACAATGTTGCAATATTTTTTGTGATAAATTCTCTACAAAAATTCATTTTCCATAACAATCTGATTGGTGTTCCCATGAATAACGTCTCAAAGTATGCGTGTTATTTCGGATCAATCTCAACAGTTAAGTTGACCGCAAACAATAGCTCAATTCCTCATGTACTAGGTCAATTAAAGTTGCGGGGAATTCCTCAAATCCAGGGTTCAAAATATGAGGGCTTCCAATTTTGGGATTTATTTTTTAGTATACTGCACTATTTAAGATAACTGGTCACAAATAACTAAGCTGGTGACGACAAGCAACTTTCACTCATCCATAGTTTAGAACAAGCATTATTTTTTAGTATAATAGGACAGTTCTACAGTACCCAAAAAGCATATTAGATGTAGCTTTAATCATAACTAGTTTAATACACAATGATAAAACAAAAAAAGAGATAAGCCCTGTGAAGAGAGAAAAAGTAAATAAAAAAAAGCAAAAGGGAGGAAATGAGGGACAAGCTTTGGATAGGCACACTCACAAAAAAAATAGCTCTCAATTAGTTGTATATAGAAAAATATTATTGCTTTGACTATATAATTAACTTTGACTGTATCTATATGACACATAAAGATAAGACAATAGACACAAACATCATATACATACGAAACACTAAAAAAAAGTCCTAAATAGTAATAATATAATCATTGATAGTATATCTATTACTATATTAGTTAAGATGAATAAATATTATCTTTAATATTTTCTTTTTTAATTTAAAGTTTAAATATATTGCAAGTCTTTATAGTTTGGACGAATTTTGAATCAGGTTCTTATAGTTTTTTTCTTCTTTTGGGATTCTTATAGTTTGAAATTTTTTTAATTTGGTCTCTATCGTCATCCTCAGTTATAAATCTATTAATTTAGTGCTGATATGACAAACGGTTTGTCTATATGGCAATAAAATAAACTGATGTAGGGTCAAAATTGTCAGCTTGTCATTTTTTTATGCACTTTTTTGAGCTAAAATTTGATGATATGACAATTTTTGTGCCACTTTAGTACTACGTCAACTTCTTTTATTGCCACATAGACAAGTCGTTTGCTATATTAGCACTAAACTGACAGAATTATAATCGAGGGTAATAGCAAAAACCCAATCAAAAAATTTCAAACTATAAGAACCCAAAAGGAGAAAAAAAATTATAAAAACCTGATTTAAAATTTGTCTAAACTATAAAGACCTGCAATACATTTAAACCTTAATTTAATAACTTTACTCTAAAATCCACTGGTGCAGTAGAGACAAAAGACTCGCACATTAGAAATTACTAACTCTTTGAATACTAATTAAGTTCCTTAATATTCCTTACATATTGCATCAATTAATAATTTCCAATAAATTCAAATGGATTGAAATTTAAAATCACGTAACAATATAGATGATTCTAACGAGAAACGATATATGTGAAATTGTGAATGTCGCACTTTCAATACTACTGATGGAGCTAATCTAATGTAAATGGTGACATTCTATTAGGTGGGACGCTAAACTGAGACATAAGTTTAAAGTAAGATATTATTAATTTCTTAAAAAGAAAAGGTGAACAAAATTGAAAGATATTCATTCAAAAATAATTGAAACATAGAGTATATGAATAGTTTTTTTTTTAAGAGTTAAACTCTTTTTTAGTCCCTAAAAAATTTAGCGATTGACAAGTTAGTCCCCCAAAAATATTCGCTGACAGTTTCGTCATTGAATTATGGTTCCGTACGACAAATTAGTCATCGAATTATGTTCGCTGACAATTTAATCCTCAAATTATGATTTCATACGACAAATTAGTCCTCGAATTAGTCCTCAACTGATGACTAATTTGTCGTACGAAACCATAATTCGAGGACGAAATTGTCAGCAAACATAATTCGAGAACTAATTTGTCTTACGAAACCATAATTTGAGGACGAAATTATCAGCGAACATTTTTTGAGGATTAACTTGTCAATCGTTGAATTTTTTAGGGACCAAAAAGAGGTTTTACTCTTTTTTTAATGTAAAAAATATGAATAGTGATACATCTACATTTAAATTTTTATATTTTTTCGCAGCTTATATGGCAACATCTAAATTTTATTACATCCATCAAAATTTAAATTTGATTCCTATCACGTAAGGAACATAAGGAAATCTCCAATAATGTTTGGCTTTAGGTAAAAATGAGCAGATAAGTTCATCAGCTATTAAGAGTAGTCACTTAAAATTTTCTGAAGGAGAAGAAAATAAAAACCAGTCTCAAGCATTAACAAGAGAATGCAAGAAAATTTGGTAAGCATGTCTCCAACTAAATAATGCAGGTTAAAGACCAAATACTCAAATTGACTTCTAGCAAACATTTCCAATTCATTTCCTAATAATCTTAACCGCAAAATCTATAATGTGCATATTCTATCCAAAATCTTAACTAACTGCGAAAATGGTGAGTATGCAATTGTGGGATAGAAATGAAGAATTCATTTATCAGTAGAAGAACAATATTATAAAATATGCCCATAGTATTCACAAATATTTGGATAATAGTAAAGATGCCTTTTACAATTTTCAAGCCAAAAGGCAGCAAAACTCTCATGAATCATGTTTAAGTCTAAAAAGAACAAATTATTTAACTCGGATAATTAAAAATGAAAAGAAAGAAAGAGATACAAGTTCCATTCCCTCATACCTCAACCCCATGCTTCTTGACCTAGTTGAGACTTTCACTTCTAGCATTGCCAGAGGCACCTTTTTGAGATCAACTTTGTGAATGTATCACATTTTCAGTGCAAAACCAAGGAGAAGCAGCGAGACTCGACATCGAGTGGCTCACTCTTGTGACAGTAATTGTCTTCTCCCTTTTACTTATTACATGCAAGAAACAATCAATTGAATGTAAAAATTTACCAAATCCACAAGTATTTCATCATATTTCACGAAACATGTATACATCATTTAGATAATACCTGTGGGGGAAAATAGATATCAATATAACCTCTGTTAAACAGCTATACAGGTTTTCATCAAGCAATTATACTAGACAAGAATGGACATGGTATATATAAAAAATAAAAATAAAATAAAAAAAGTCTGCAACATTGCATTTTGACAATAGCCACTGCATAGAATGAAATATAGAAACATCATTATCGTTGTGGGTAAGTTTCTTGGTTGGTCACATTCATTGTATAGAATGAAATACAGAAGCATCATTGCTATTATGGATAAGTTTCCTAAATGGTCATATAAAGAACCAAATAAAGTGCAAAAAGATGACCAAACAACAATTCTTCCATGTAAGGTATTTACTTGAAATATAATGAAAAAGATGTATATGAATTAAGATACACTTACAAGGACAAAAATAAGACGGGAGGGAATAAATAGTACAAAAACACACTTCTAAATTATAAGTACCAAAAGTGGTAATTGTTAACCTCAACCCTCAGTTGAAATAGTACTTTAATATGTTTAGCAATTTGATGATACCATTAATAGTTACCAGGTGCACAGCAGGACTGCTGTGTCATTCTTATCTGGTTGTTATTAATACCTGCAACGTGAAGATTATAGTTCATTGTTAACATAACATGTATTCAACCTGAGGAAAGAGGACACAAACTAGATATACTAGGTCAGTTCTTGACTGGAACCAAGGCGAAAAGCACATAAGAATTGCACCACATAACAGTTGCCAGAAAGTTCAACGAATGAACATTCAACACATGATCAGTAGCATTCTTGTTTTGCAACATCCTATAAGCTGAGAATAGTTCCACTCTTCTGTGGCAACTACTCATCTACTCTCCGTATCTACAATAAGGAAACTGGTTCAGATTATCCTTGCCTAACCCAGGGTGAAATAAATATTACACACAAAATTGCATCCTTAAAACATGAAGAGTAATGTCAAAAGAATTGAGCATATATGATATATCATTTACTGAAGTCTATAGTTTAATTCTCTAAAGTCCAAACACCTCAGCATTTAAAAGTCTTCATATTGCATATCTTAGAAATATTTTCAGGCTTCCAGCCCATAAATGTCTCCATGCAGCATCAAAATGGAACCAGGCAAAATTGCACAGATGAATACAAGAATCCAGGTCACATCTAATAAACATGGTCAGAATGTGCAAAGAGTAACATAATAGTGACATCATGTTACATTTTTAGTTAGTTGCCTATTTATGTACCAGAATCAATCATAAGAAGACTTTACCACACAAAAGCAATGATGTAATAACATTTTTTTTTATGTTCCATTATAGGCTACACAACAAGAACTGTCAAGGAAAATAGGAGATTATGAATCTAGAAGAGATTTGAACTAAGTACTTTGTGGGAAGCCAAGCTCATTGGTATCTAAATGAGCTGATACAACCTAGATAGTAACCTGCCTAGAACCCCATGTAGCGAACTCTTCAATGAAAGGGAACAAACAAAAGAAAGAGGCAATTAATAATACCCGTAAACAGAAAATTTTAAAATAAAATGATTTACCTAAAGTTGTGCTAGAATGATCACAAAGCCACCTTTCATCTCCAAGGAAGAGTCCAATATTTATATGCTGATGAAATAGCAGGGATGTCCCATTTATTAAATGGGGGGTATCCAGAAAAAGGGGGGAAAACATTAAGAAGTATTGCGAGGATAAAAACTGTAATTCACATCCTGTTCTACACCCAAACAACTCCAGAAACTACAGCATGCATCCAACAAATGTACACTTCTATCAACTCAAATAAAAACAAAAAGAAAGGGGGAAATAATACAAACAGTGTACAAGCATCTCATTTAGGTATCACACAAACATGATCCAGAAAAACATAATATGTACATTGCCAACTCCATCACTAACAAGTGACATGTAAAACAGTTTCATTGTTTACTTTCTCTTGCCCATTCAAAAAAAAGAAAAGAGTTGCTACAAGAATACATTCAAGTATCAACATGAAAGGGAAAAGTTAAGAGGACCCGTTTAAAAGCATTTCCCTTTATTAATGGCATAAACACAATAGCTGAGAAAACTTAAACCAAATCATTCCAATTACAAAGTGCATAATACGAACAAAAGTTCCCATGTTTTTCTTTTCTTCATTGATCTGCTAGCTTGCATGAGAAGAAAAGTAAAGGAAAATATGATGGAATTTCATGCAGTTAGTTTTAGTAAAACATAAACACAGAAACGACAGAATCGACAGCTAACAACCACGGATGTTAAAAGGCTTATATGCAGAAAGTTTATGTAATTACTTTCTGAGTTTGTGTGATTAATGACAACACCACCCCCACCCCCCCAAAAGCACCCTTCTCTTTCTTGCGTAGAGCCCACATGTCTCACAATTGCCTGTGCGTAGCAACAAACCAAAACCTCCCCCGTACTACAATTAATACATTGAAATTTTATTAGTAACATTTGAGAGGGAAAAAACCCTTAAAAACCTCTACTATCTAGTGTTATATACCTTTCATCATTTCTTGCATATTACCACCTAATTTAGCCAGTAATGAACAGAAAAGAATAATATGATAAATCTACTTAGAATTAAGTATGGCAAGGTGGTCAAGTTGATCAAGAGCAAACAAATGAATCTGCAACTGGAAGTCCAAATGTAGAAAGGTGAGATAACCAAAGGAGAAGTGATGCATATGAGTTCATCACTATATTGGCATTCTGGGTCACGCACATGAAGTCTCCCATGCTCACATGACACATAAAACAAGTACTTATTTGCCTGCAATTAAGAAGAAACTGCAACAAACAAGACTAGTAGGATAAGGAAATATAAATATTACTAATATTGCCAATTTTCCACAATTCTGTGCAAAACCAAGTCAAGAAACAACTCATATGTACATCTGCAACTACTTATAACCACTTGACTAATGTACTCTGCCACCGTTTATTGGGTGCCTCATTGAACAGATAAAGGCACAAAACAAGATACATTTGTTATCTTCTCATCTTCATATGGTCTGTCGGTATATGGTATATAATACCTTCTGTTGATGTCAAAAAAGAATGCTCCATAGTCAGAAGTTGTCAGAATTCCAACAAACATGCTAGATCCCAGAACTAGTAACTGGAAAGTCTAACCCTGCAAGAAGCAGAAGGAATTCGGTATCATATATAAAAGTCAAAAACCTCATATTATACATATTTATTTGTTGCTAAGAGAAGACAGAAAGTAAGAAAACTGTGCAGTGTCTATTATTTTCTTCTTTCTCTTAGGTGGCAGAGGAATGCTTAGGTTTGCTTGAAACCAATAATGAGTTAATGACATTCCTTACTCAAACATACAACAATTTGATATAATATATAAAGATCTTATTCATTTGTTCATCAGCTGGGCAACCAAACAGGCATGAAACCAAAAGATATTAAAACTGAGACTTAAAACACCACCTTTAGAGGAGCATCAACCCGGTACAGATCAGCCGTCACATTGGTTAACCACAACCCTGGAAAAATCCCCTGCAAAAGCATATCAACACCCACATTAACTTCCACATAAACGAAACATAAATCATGATGCATTCAACACGAAAATATAACAAAACAGTTCAATCAAATCCAGAACAAAAATCAAATGATCAAATATGACAAGGAGTTTTAAAGGTATAAAACAGTACATCCAGCTGTTTCTGCACAATCCTAGCTCTTCTCTTTGGCTTTCTCGGTGGCCTGAACCCAGTCATGCCCAGAAAATCCTCATCAATCTCTTCCTTTGAAAGAGATATCGAAAACCTCTGCCTCTTCTGTGCAACTTTCTCCGCAGGCGCAGCCCGAGCCGCAGCCAATTCAGGTTGACTCTGGGGCTGGGGCTTATTCTCCGGTGCGCCTCCACTGGCATTCGGAGGCTTAGTCACTGCGCGTCTCGGCCTCAGATTCCACGTCTTAGCCATAGGCTCATCATCCTCAACAGCACATTGGGTCTCATCCCCAGCTTCAGCAGTAGCCTTGGTCCTCGCCGGAATCCGGATAAAGATCTTCGATTTCCCATCGGAGCTGCTAAATTTCAACTCTTTTTTCTCGACTAAACGGGTGGTACCAGCAAGTTTCTTCTCCGAACCTTCAATCGGAGCCGTATCAACTGATTTCTCCTCCTTCTCTATCAGATTCTCTTTAGAGACCCCACTCTTCACATCATCATTCACCCGCTGATCGCGATCATCATGCTTAGAATTTTCCGACCCAGAAGAATTTAGAGTCGGATATGAGATTTTTATGTAGCGGTGCTCGTTCTTGCCTAGAGAAGAGGGAGAGTGTCGAAGCACCGGGCTCTGAGCCGAATCGCCATGCTTGCTAGAAGAGCGATGGTGATCATTTTTGAGAGGGGAAGCGGATCCATTCTCAGGGCTGGGAGAGGGAGAAAGATGGATTCGGAAGCGCTGGGTGTTGGACTGGTTCATCGGCCATTTCAAGTTGGAGAGAGGGAAGTTGTGAGAAGGCTGAGACTTAGAAGAGACCGTCGAAGCCATGGGTGGTGGTTTGGTCATGGGCAGTGGCGGTGTTTCGTTTTCGGATACTGTATGAAACACCATGGATCAATTGGGTTTCAGACGTAGAGGTTTCTATGAAATGGGATTCGATCACACACGGGAAAAATCAAGGAGAACCCAAGATATCAAAATGCGAGCGATGAATCCAGAAAGGGTTGGTGAGAGAGAAATATGAGATTTTTACTTGAATCGAGAGCTGAAATGGGGATGAAAATGAAGGAATCACAGAGAGAGTGCGGAGAAGAAAGAGAGCAATATAAGAGCGAGAGAGAGAGAGAGGGGGGGCGGGGAGTCGGAGAACACGGTGTGCTGGTGTTTGAGGAGCAGTTATGATACTTCCGATTCTGGAAGCAGAGCCAAATAGGATACAGAATCTTAGATAATTCGATTTATGATGCACATAAAACCTTTTGCTATGTTGTTTTCCGATGTTGTATGGTATATTTGATTTGTTCCTTTTGTTTTTTGTTCCTTGTTTAGAAACATGGCTAATTTTCTACTTTTCATGATTAGGAAGAAATAAAATTTAAGAAATGATGCAAAATTTACAAAAAAAAGATAATAATGGTATTATGATGATGATAATATGATAGTTTTGATAGGGAGGTTTTACACATTTTTCTTTTTTGCTGAGTTATTGGCTTATTGCTTTAAATATGCTGATTAAATTTTATGTGGGCAAATTTTAATGTTAAGAATTTGAACTCGTTGAAAATATTAATGATAAGAATATATTTAAATTAAAATAAAAATTATTCTCACATTAAAAATATAAGATCACATGAAAAATAATATATATATATATATATATATATATATAATTAAATACAATGTTTTCTTTTGTTTGTTTCTCTATGCTCCATGATATTAGATTTGTTTCTACGTCAATTTGCTATTTAGCCATAATCTAATATGGAAGTTCTTAGTTCAAGGATTTGAAACAATAAAAAGGAAACAAATCTTAAGTTTAAGTTCTTTTTCTCAAAACTTATTTTTTCTTATCATTAAATAAACAAAGTTAATTTTTTTTTATCTGAACAAAGTTAAATTTTTTAACTAAAGATATTGAAAAATATATATATTTAAACTTAAAACTTTAATTTTATGAAATTTTTTTGGATTAATTATGCTTATGTCTTCTCAAAACTATATGTTGATAGCAAATGTTTAATAATATATTTTTTATTTTTCTGTTGTAAAATGTACTTAATTTCCCACAAGTGGAACATATATAAATGAAAATCATCTTCTCACTAAATTTAAACTTATCGCAAAACCCTGTAATTGTTTTATTTGTGATATATATGCAATGGTTTTCAGTGGGGAGTCATGACTCATGGCATAACATAATTGCTTCTCATTTTGCTTATAGAAAAATCTCAAATTTCGAAACAAAAATTGAAGTAGAAAGTAGAGGTTGCTTGATGCATCACCTAACAAAAAGAGAAGAATATCTTTCTGGCAATATGAATATTTTTAAATCTATTGTCATTATTATGTCATAATTAAGAATCTAACTAGTTGTGAGATTAAAATGTCATAAGCATCTTAGAAGATGGAATAATATTTTACATTTTTTTTTTCCTAAAAAGTGTTTTCATTAAAGCCATATATACCAAGATTTTCCCACGCATTCATCTTTTTGTATTATTTTCCCTCTAAATCTTTGACTAATAATCCATATTTATTTTCTAAAAAGTGTTTTCATTAATGCCATATTTACCAAAGCATTCATGTATTGCAAGCCTCTGGTATTTCATCTTCCTTTTCTATTCTTCTCTCAAAAATCTTATCTTTGACTAATAATTCATAATATACAATAAAAACATTGAATTTCTATGCTTTTAGTTGGTTTTAATGCAAATTTGAGATTCTGTGCTGCAAATATACAGATAAAATCCCAGAAGTGAATTTTTAAAGAGGACAAATGGGCAACATGCAAAGTATGAGATGTAAATGGTGTGCCTGTGGCAATTTGGATTTTGACTAAATTACCTAATTTCTATTCTTTAATCATCATCAGTGTCACTTTCTAGGAAATGCTTGCTGCTTGGCTTTAATGCACCTTCATTCTTGGAAACCATCAGGATCTTAACCTAATTTGCATATATTCCAGTTACCCAATAGAAAGATTCTGCATACCCCATTTTCTTAATTTCTCTGATTGAGGTAGCATGTGATGTCCATTTCCTGTTGCACCCACAACCTTAAACTTCACTGTCTCATCTAACTACTCCCACGTGCATTTCGTATGGATCAGCTTTAATTTTTATACTTACGCATAAAATATGTTGTGGTTTCAATATATTTGATATTGGCATTGGTTTCTTTTTTGTCGAAGTTAAATTTTTTAACAAGAAATAACAATATTCATTCGAGTTGGAACAAAAAGCTTGAATTTTAAATGAGTTAACTTGTTTTTGAATTAAATATTAAAAATGAAAATAAAAAATTATGAGTTATGCCTAAATCGAGGCATTGGTTAAGTTCTATACAAATCAAGCTCAAAATTAAAAGTGTTAATTAAGAATATTAAAAAAAAAGTACTTAAATTTAGAATCTCAATCTTTTTGAAAGATCTTTTGATTAATTGTGTTGCGATATAAATTTATTGCCATAGTGCAAAACAACATCACTACATATTGTCTCTAATTCATAGAAAAATTCTCATCGATAGAAACAATAGAAACAATCATTCAAAATTTTTTTGTTGTTCCCTAACATCATTTTTGTGCTTAAGATTACCATGCCATGAAGCGTGTAAGTTATTAGGGTTGTGACAAATTAACAAAGCATAATTGAGGTTAAGATTATCTATTTTTAACCGGCAAATTGATTGAAAAAATACACTTTTGTAAAATATTTACACAAATGTGACAATTGTCAAATTATTTATCTAAAAGGCATATTTTTAAATATTTTATTAATTTTTTAATTAGAGTTAAACACATTTTATATGTGTAAAACATGTATAAACTGAACACATTTTAAAAAATTTTAAGTCAAAAGTATGTTCACTATTCACTAAAATAGCTTTAGAAAAGCGTGAAAGAAAAAGGGACAAGCTTTTTCTGTAAAGCGTGTTGCTTGAGAACTATGGGTGATAATACTGCATGACTTGGTTTTAAAATAATTTACATTTCTCTTCATGATGAAGCCATTTACACAGTTTATCCAAGGAACTTAGACCAGTTATTTTGCCCCTTTAACAGCTCCCCAAATTTTCAATTCCTATAAATTCATAATATTTTGAGAAGAAGCTAGTCAACAGAAATTAAGACACTGGCAATCACCACGGTAAGATAGTTCAGTAGTATGAGTAAATTTTGCAAAATAAATTATTCAAGCAATATTTCCAGAACTACACAATCCTTCATTAATAACAGTGCAGAAGTCTCCAGCATATTTAACTATGGCATACATATATTGTTGGCCATTCCACACTGAATTTTAGAAGAACTTCTGAAAAATTCTTATCTGAAAGGCAAGATAAACTGCAGTGAGAAACTGTAAAATAAACCCTACCCAAAGGCAAAATATGACAAGTGCTAGATAATAATGGTATTATGAACTTTCAGAAATCTAGAAGCAGAAGGACTAGGCAGAGATTCGCAAACAGTTGTATGACTATTCCACCCTAGTGCACATACAACTTTTTCATCATTTTTTATGCAAAATATACATCACAGGATTGCTATAATAAATTATGTAGAAAAGTTATAATTCCTTTAAGAAAATGAACACACCTTGCACTTTGGGCCTTTGAACTGCACCTGATATTACTTGTCATCATCCCAAAAAGACCATGATAATATAAGAGGATTCTCATTTCTTCTCACTTTTCATACTGCCATTTTTCAAGAATTTGATGGAAATTTTCAGGAATGATAAAATTATCTTCAATGAAAGTAATAACTTTGATTTCCCAGTATTACTACAACACAATAACCCTACAATGAAGATGAACATGAACATGAGGTGCCATAACTTTTGGTTCATAACTATGCTTGCATCTAGAAACAACATATCTTCGCTAGGAAAGGAATCAAATCCTGGTTAAATGCCATGTAAAAGAGGAGAAGGACAACAAGACTAACAAAAATGCTTTACTAGTACAAATCAATGCCTAAAACAAACTTTTCCCATCCAATCCACCTCCTCAACAGATATTCAACAGGAAATACTTATCTTGCTACTAACACAAGTATTTCACGAAATAATTATGATGATTTGGTTCGGTATCATTGGAGTCGGTAAACCATAGAGAAGTTATATCTTTCCCTCAAGGATCTAATGATATCTTCGTCTTGGGGACAAAGTGAATCCAGGGCTCCCAAAATTCTGTAAGAAGCTTTTAGATTGCAAAAGTGGCATTATTCATATATTTTTAAAATACTAGAAAGAAGTCTCTTCTCATTTATCTAGCCATTCAATACCCGAATACGAGCCTCAATCTCTCTTCTCTTGTCCAACCTTTGGCCTTTACTGTCCCACACAGTCAGATATATGATTCCAAGGGTTTTATCCTACATCATGACAATACTCAGTAATTTCTTAACTTTTCCATCATAAATGCATCGTTAAAATATAAAAGGTGCGAGATATTCATGTGAAAATATGAAATCACTGAAGGCAAGTATAAACAACAAATATTTACAAATGGTCTACCTTTCTTACCTCTGAATTCTGATATAATCACTTTGAAGAACAGAATTTGGCTTTTCTTTCCCCTCTTAGCATGAGATCTGGTCAGAGGAAATGAAGAAATACAATACAAGATTTTTGTAGGTCACTCTTGATGGCACCGTCAGAAGCAGATGGATCTCTGTTCACAAGTATTCCAGAAATATCCTAGATGTTTGTCTTCAATTCCCAAATGTGGGCAGTAATGAGTTTAAAAAATCTGTACAAATTCGTTCAGAAAAATTCCTGTAGTTCATCCAACATCGTGATCAAGACACTTTGCAAGAGAATTGCTCAAACCAATGTTTTAGTGCAGTTGGGTGAATCTTGAAAACACGAGCTATAAAACACCTTTCACTGGTTGCAATCAAGCTTGCAATGGAATAGTTTATCGTACACAGACCCTTTTCTGTAATCCACATATGAAATCTGTGCCTAGGCTTGATGCGGTTCTCTAAGTCAAAATTCAAATAAGCTGGAAAAGTGCTCAGATACTCTAAAGAGGCTCCCATTTCCTGACTAAGGAAATTCACTTTTCGCTGTAAAGCTTCAGGGTTTTGGTTTAGAATCTTTGGGCTCATACTTACCATCCGACAGAGTGTTGAAAATTCAATCCCCAAACAGAGCAGGCAATCAAATCTTTCCTGTATCTTGCTTCTAGTACCATGCAAGTGAGCTAACACCTTCAAGGTCAAAGCATTTTCACCAAAGCCCAAGCCATGCAAGTAATTTAATTTACTCATGGTATGAACTGGGGTTCTTGAAACACGAATCCTCTCTAAGCCATCTATATATTCTTTATCCGGGACTCCATTAGGATAGCTTACAATATAATTCAGTAACAACTGATGATTTCCATCCTTGATCTTATTGAAGAACCACTCATGCAAATTCAAAGCCCTCATTACATCAGGCAGATTAGCCATTTTGTTTGTTCCCAGCACATGAGCATAATTTTCATTAACATCCTTCAAATCTTCAGAACTCAAGTCAAAGTGCTTCAGTAATTGGAAAACAGAAATCACTGGGGTCTCCAAATTATGTTTCAACAATTCTGAGCCCTGTAGAAGCAACAGAGCGACTTCCTCCTTCTTGACAGAAAATCTACAGAAGTACTCTACCTTTTGAATTAACTTCTCTTCACTATGTTCAATAAATATGCTTTTGCTCCTTCCTAAGAGCTCTCCAAACTTCCCCTTCCCACCATTTAAATCGTAAAACACTCGAAGTTTCCTACATACCTCATGCCAAGCATCCACATTTACCTCAACAGATCCTGCCAAACCAAAATCTAAAAATACTGTCTTCAGATCAGTAAACAAGGCATCAATTTCAGCACCCACTTGGCCTTCCTCACTCAATACATGAGGGAAATTTAAACATATACCAATCACTTGAATATTACTAAACCCATATTTTTTAAATTCACAAAGCTTAGACTTCAACTCTAGCGCACTTCTCCTAAAAATGGAACTCCTCTCCCTATACAACTTACCCAACATAATCCACGGAAACCCAAAATCTGAAAGAGCAGAAGCCGCATCAAGAAGAGACCCATCTTCTGAAAAGAAGAACGTTTTCACAGGCAACAGCCCAGGAATGTCGTTGTAGTCTATGCCTATGCTTTCAAAGAAAAATTCAAACTCGTTAATGGGGTGGTACCTGAGGAGTTTTTTGAAGTTTTTTAGGAAACTCGAAGGCGAAAACTCCACCTTAGAAATGAGATTGTCGAGAGAGAGAAGAGAGTTCTTGCCAATGTGCTCGGCGTAGGTATAGGGCAAGGACCTAGTGCTATGGAGATAATCAGTGAGGGCCTTCTGTGCTTCTCGGATTGCTACTTTCCTGTGCTTGGAGTGGATTTTTGAGAGGTTCGGGAGCTTCGTGGCGGTAGATAGATGGCGGTAGAGGAATGAGGAAAACAAATTGGATTTGGAGAACATGATTCAGGGCAGGGAATGCTTCTACGGCCCTCTGTAAACTGGTTTTTTTTTTTTTTGGTGAATGCTGACTATATTCCCTTAACCTTCACTCCTAATATCAATTTAGTCATGAAATAATTTTCTGTCTATTTAAGTATGTTACTTTTAAAAGTAAGTGCACCTTTTTTTTTAAGAAGAAAAAATAATGGTTGATTTTATTGGCCTCACCTATTAAACTTGATAAACTTGTGAAACATGACTGTGGGACAGAGTGATTTTTTTGAATATTGCATATTTGTAAACTATTGACACGTTTACTACACATTTTAAATTAATTTTTTAACTACAGAAGTTTTTTTTATTTTTATTTTTGCTGTGGAGTGTCGAACTTTGACATACATGTAGAGTGCCGAATTTTCACCGGAGCTCCTTTGAAGCGCCGCATTTTGATTTATTTGTTGTTTTGTTTTATTTTTTTTTCATGGCTTGAAGTGTCAAATTTCCATTCTTTGAAGTGCCGAATTTTCCCTTCATTTCCTGCCTAGTGCCCTAGTGCCGCATTTTGGCCTTGTGAATATTTATCACATAAGGGAGAGTTGCATTTTGATTGGTTCAAGAGGGAAGGATCATCTCACGAAGAATAGAAACGTTCAGGAGGGAAGGATCATCTCATTGTAGCCCACCATCCTAACAGCATGTTGGATGGCAGAAAAAAGTTGGATTCTGCCATGTTTGTGCTTGCAGATTTTGGAAGGTATCGTGTTGAATTAGCAAACATTAAGAAAGACATAATAGCTCCCTATAGGCATCTGGTAGGCACCATACCAAGAGCTAATCGGCATGGTGAATTTTTCTTTATTCAAATTGTTCTAATTTTCATGTTGAAACTTTGATCAGGGAGGAGCTATTCGCCAAGAATTGTATTATCTGCTTAAAAGAAAGATGTGCACTTCGCATTTGGAAGCATCAAAGGAAATGGCATCAACCAGGCAAGCCAGGGAATGGCCTCATCCAAATTCTGCTTGAATATTGCTGGAGACAACCCTTCCCCCAATCGTCTTTTTGATGCCATAGTGAGCCACTGTGTTCCTGTGATCATTAGTGATGAAATTGAACTACCATTTGAAGATGTCTTAGACTACTCAGAATTTTGCTTATTTGTCCGTGCCTCTGATGCTGTAAGGATACCTCCTCAATCTTCTCCATTCAATCAAGCAAGATAAGTGGACCAAGATGTGGGAAAGACTAAAGGAAATTACACACCACTTTGAGTATCAATATCCATCCCATCCTGGAGATGCAGTGAATTTAATCTGGGAGGAAGTTGCACACAAGATATCTTCAATGCGGTTCAACTTGCACAGGAACAACAGATACCAAAGGTCTCAGCTTCTTGCTAAGACCAACTGAAAATTCTGAAACGTTGTCTATTGACCTTGCTCATATTCTGACATTTCAATGGGAGAGGACAAGGACACAGGACCTGGGTTTCACTTAACCTTTTCACATTTTGTTTTCACTCAATCACTTGTCTTGTTGATCAGTTGTAGCTCTAGTGGTTTTGGCGAACAGGATAAGAAAGTCAATTTTCTTTTCTATCGAATCACACAGGGGTGAATGCACCTTGTTAATGCGACTCTCCCTTATGTGATAATTCGACTCCCAACATCAAATTTAAAAAAAAAAAATTATATTCACAAGGCCAAAATGCGGCACTAGGCAGGAGATAAAGGGAAAAATTCGGCACTTCAAAGAATGGAAATTTGACACTTCAAGCCATGAAAAAAAAACAAAAAAGAAAAAATGCGGCACTTCAAAGGAGCTCTAGTGAAAATTCGGCACTCCACATGTATGTCAAAGTTTGACACTCAACAACAAAAGTAAAAAAAAAAAAAAAAATTCCGTAATTAAAGAAATAGTTTAAAATGTGCGGTAAATGTGTCAATAATTTATAGATATGCAATATTCAGAAGAATCACTCTTGTGGGACACTCTTAATAATAATAATAATGGGGAAGGCCAACACAGGAGTGATTCTTGTAGATATTGTAGTTTTGCAAAGTAAAGACACAAATAAGGCACATTTCAAACTATTTTCACATTTATGGCAATTTTTTTTTTTTACTTTTCCTCTTTAGTGTCGAATTTTGGTATCATGTAGAGTGTCAAATTTTCCCTGGATCTTCCTTTAAGCGCCGCATTTTAGTAGTGTAATTTTTTATTTTTTTTTTAAAAATGGCTTCAAGTGTCGCATTTTCAACAAGTGGAGAGCCGAATTTTTGCAATTATCTCCTTCTAAGTGCCGCATTATGGGATTTTAGCATTTTGTTTTTTTTTAAAAAAAAAAAAAAACTTTGCTTGAAGTGCCGAATTATGGCCAAAAAAGAGTGCCGAATTTCTATTTTTGCCTCCTTGCAAGTGCCGAACTTTGGCATAATTTTTATGTTTTTTTTTTTAAAAAATTTTACTTGAAGTGTCGACTTTTGGAGGTGAGGGGAGAGTCGAATTTTGACGTGTCGACTTGCAGGATTCTTGACAAAAAAGAACGGGTCTCCCCAGTGGANCATGATAGCAAAATTTGACACTGAAGAGGAAAAGTAAAAAAAAAAAACTGCCGTAGATGTGGAAATAATTTGAAATGTGCCTTATTTGTATCTTTAGTTTGCAAAATTACAATATCTACAAGAATCACTCCCAACACAGACCTCATTCAACATGAAGATCAACATAATTCACTTTGAAGAGCTTGAACATATGTCACCATGATCATACAATGGACTTCCTATATATTAACCAACCCTACGGGGCAAAAGTGAGTACAAGTTAGTCCTATCATGAAGTTCTCAACTTCAAAATTTACATCTTTTTCTTTTTATATTTTTAGTTGTAATTCTAGATTCGAACACAGAATTTATAAACTTTGAGAATGACATTTTTACATCAAAATTTACATTTACACACATGTCGTGTTAAATATCTTATAAAGGCATTCATAAGTTGGTTTGTGTTAGGTTTTGAGTCTTTTGGCAATTTTAAAACCTTGACCCAATTAAAATATCTTAGTTTGAGTTGTGAGAAAAAAATTTAAACTTGAACTAACCTAGGCAAAGTGGTTTAGGGTTAGGTTGGTTTGGAATATATTTCAAAAGCACAATTTAATTAACAATGAAACATTAATAACCACAAATCCATAATAAATACTATCTTCTTTTTTTTTTTAACAATAATGGTAATAAAAATAAGTTACTCTAATACTATTAAAAAACCTACCCAAAGTATTACCTCCAAGGCCCAATTAGGCCCACAAGGAGGCTACTCATTGGATGCTATAGGATTTCCCTTAGGAGGGTTAAAAAGAGATTCAAAAGTCATAACTTGACTTAAAGTTCCATATCTAAGGTTCTCAATCTTCATATGTTTTGGAGTTCTACAAGTAGAAGGAAAAGGGCATAAAGAAGCTATTAATAATGTATGTTTAATCAAACGGTTTATAGTCAATTGATACTAAGATTATCCTTGAAGTTTGTAAGTTCTTTATTTGAATCTAAAATCATAATAAAAAGTATCAAAAAAAACTTTCTAAGCTACCTAAGTTTTATGGGAGAGGAAAAAATAAAAAACACCTCTCACTAGGAATTGGGGATGGAACAAATTTTTAATTTTGATATTATCACGTAAATCTCAAAAAATCAAATTATCAAATATAAGTCACATCTTCAAATTATACTAGTACATATGAGTGACTCAATTTATTAAGGTATTTACAATCGTACTAAAAATAAATAAAATTCTGATCCAAACTCTTAGTGCAAATAATTTTCCGTTTTTACCCCTTTCCACATAAAGTAGCAGTGTAGCAAATACCAAGCTCTTTTTTATTATTATATCCATAACGAAGGGCATGCTCGTAATTCCGTGCTGATAAAACCCTTGTCGTCTTCACATCATACATATATTCCTTCCCTGCAAATTCCTTTCTCTTTGCTTCTCCGATACCTCTCCTTCTTCGATTACACCCAAACCAAGGCAACAATGTCGCAGCAAGGCCAAATTCCCATAAACTCTATGGTTCCACAGAACCCATTACTGCCAATGGGTATGCAAGTGCCCTTGCCTATGCAGATGCAGATGCAGATGCAGATGCCACTGCAGATGCCTATGCAGATGCAGCTGCCCCTTCAGATGCAGATTCCCATGCCGCTCCAGCTCCCCCTTCCCCTGCAAGAAACCGGGCATGGGAAGCGCCGCCGAGAGGACGAAGCTCCGGGAACCGTAGGGGTTGAGCAGTCGGCGGCGAAGCGGGCAAAGGGTCAGGACGTCATATTCAGAATCGTGGTGCCGTCGAGGCAGATCGGGAAGGTCATCGGCAAAGTGGGGTGTCGTATACAGAAGATTCGAGAAGAGACTAAAGCGACAATCAAAATAGCTGACGCTATCGCTGTAAGTCATAATTAGGTTTATTTTTTGGCATGTTTGGAAGTTGAGAAAGCGAGAGAGAGGAAAATAGGAGGAAAAAAAAAATAATTTTTGGGGATTTTATGAAGGCAGCTAAAGGTTTAGTTGCAGAAAAATACGAAAATTTGGATTTTTATTTTGTTAATTTCTTCTTTAATTCCTTTGAGATGTAATGAGAAGCTGATTCAAAAATAGGGAAATACTTGCAGTTTTTGTACTGCTGAGTGGCGTTTGGATATCACTATTTTCTCTTACTTTAGTAGGAATGCTAATAGAATTTGAGACCATTATTTGTTCATCTGCAGTAATCTTCTTTAGAAGCTAGGAAATCTTGACAGTGTCCTTGCACTGGCTATGTTTGGCTACTATGTGTCTGTGGGTAGAATATGGTCTTAATGATCAGTTGCATATCCAAATATATTGTATATACAAAATATGCCTACTCTTGATTGTTGATGGAACAATATGCCGATTGTATACACCTATATTGCCCTTTTAATCCTTTTCTGGTCTGACTGATGTCATTAATCTGGTTTGCTATATTCTCAATTATTGCTTGTTAATTGTTACCATTTTAGAAATTATTATCCGAATTTGTGTCAAGGAGAATTCAA
Source organism: Cercis canadensis (assembly GCA_003255065.1). Classification (NCBI taxonomy): domain Eukaryota; kingdom Viridiplantae; phylum Streptophyta; class Magnoliopsida; order Fabales; family Fabaceae; genus Cercis; species Cercis canadensis. The sequence continues at coordinate 58,111 of QAOA01001322.1, forward strand.
ATTTGTATCAAATGATGAGAACTTGATAAAGTTTTGCTGACAAACAAATGAACTGTCTAAATTATGTTTGGCAGAGTGCCTAAATTGTTTTTGTAGCCTATAACTAGAGGATAAAGGTGTCTATACTTTGTTTTGTAGACTGACTGGCACTTAGTCCAATCTCATTGTCTTGTCTGTGCAGCGACATGAAGAGCGAGTGATTATTATAAGTTCCAGAGACAATGATGATAAGGTTACGGATGCAGAGAATGCGCTACAACAGATAGCAAATTTAATTTTAAAGGTAATTGGTTCTGATTGAACATTGTTAAGCCTTTCATGAACGTAATTTTTATGTCATGCACCACTAAACACAGGTTTGAAGATTCTGATGAATTTTTATTTCAATTGGCGGTTGTGAATGTCATTGTTTGTGTCCTTTGATAATATCTCCTTTATGCATCATAACAGTGCAAATTTTTTGTGTGTATGTGTGTTTTATGTTTTCAAATATCATGGTTTTTAGTTTTAAATCATGTAGCTATAAAGCATTTGTAGTGCTTGTCTTAATTGTAAAATGTGCTTAGGCATCACAACTTCATAATTTTCAGGTTGAAACCCTTTGTCCTGTATTATTGCTAGCCATTTTGCGACTTTTTGTTCCTTATAGACCACTATTTTGAGAGATCATTATGCCTATGGACTTCACGACTTCAGTGGCTCTATTTGTTGTTTTCTTCTACCCCCTGCCTCCCCTTTTTTTCCCCTTCTCTTTTGCTATGGCGATAAATTGATCAAAAGTATGAATTCTATGGCAGGAAGATGATAGCAACATCGATGCATCAAAAGTTACTGCAGGACATGTGGCTGCTAATACAATAAGGCTTTTGATTGCTGGGTCACAGGCAGGTGGTTTGATTGGGATGTCTGGTCAAAACATTGAGAAGTTGAGGAATTCCTCTGGTGCCACAATTACTGTTCTTGCACCAAATCAGTTGCCGTTGTGTGCTTCTGCTCATGAATCTGATCGAGTAGTACAGGTGACTTATTTAAAATGATGCTTGTCAACTAAGGTTATAAAAAAAAATTGGTTAATTCTGAGACTATCATGTGGCCTTTGTTTCACCCTAAAATTTTTATGAATCCAGTCACTTCACCAATTCAACAAAAGCACAAAGGGACGTATTTTCTTATTTGAGTTTTTTGGTACAATGCCTGACTTAAAATAATTTCTGGTAAAGTTTATCAAATGAAATAAAGTACGTTAGGCTGGAGTAATGAATATATTTTGAAGTGGCTCTTTGTATATGAATGAATTTCTTACATGGACAAGGATTTATTTTACTTCCCTGCCTAGCTACTCTTTGTGCTGGTAGGGAAATTAGCATTGTTATTTCGACTTCGGCAGTATTTGTCATGTGCTTATGGGATTTGAACTCTTGAAGAATCTTTTCCATTCTTTTGGTTATGTAATGGAAGATAGAAACAAAATGACTATGTTAAATAGTTTTGTTGAAAACAGTGCTTGCATCAAAGTGATGAATGATAGACACCCTTCAGCATATGCAGTAGCAACTACTTGTGTGTCTAAACCAGGCTACAGCCTTTTAAATTTGATTTTATTTTTTCATCTCTTATTGAATTAGTTATTATATATTTTCTCTTTTTGCTACTTATCTGAAGAAATATCCCTTTTTTCCTCCAGTCAAAACTATTGGATGACTTGGAAAGAAATTTTGTAATGCTTTCCTATAAATCCTGTTAATCAACAAATTTTGCATAAAATATATGCTATATACTCAACACAGCAGCAAGCAGGACAAGTTAAGGATTTCAAGACCATGATATTGATAACACCTAATATGCAGCTTCTGGAGTTATTAGTAAACTTCAATGCAATGAATCAGATTTTCTGAGTTAAATTAGGTGCACATTGTGAGGTTGCCACACTATCAGATTTAAGAATTAATTTTTCTCTGTAGATTGGCTTGTAGAAGCAATTTTCTAGTTGCTTTTGGTTTCCTATACTTTAATTTACTAATTGTGTTTCTAGATCAAATTCCTCCTGCTAACTTCTTGGGGCAGATTTTTTCTGGGAATTGGAGTTGGATGAACAAATCTACTGTTGCTTTTTATTTGCTTCTGAATTTTGATTTTCATCCTTGTTAATTTCAGTTATCAGGAGATATTCCCGCGGTAATGAAGGCTCTCGAGGAGATAGGTTGTCAACTAAGGTCTGATAGTAAACCTTGATGTACATTTTGAACCTGGCTTTACTGTGCTTTTGAATATTAGTTTGTAACCTTGTGTAACCTTTTTTTCCACTCAAATATTATTTAGGGAAAATCCCCCCAGACAAGTGATTTCAATCAGCCCAACTTACAATTATGCTGCGATTCGACCGCCTCAACCGTATCTTGACCCAACTTCAGGTTATTTAATGTTTTCTATATCGAAACAACTTTTAGCTGCTATTTAGCAGTTGTATGAAGTTTTGATATATTTCCTTACAACCACATCATCTTTAGGACAACCAATCTTGCAGCTGATTATGTTACCTTTGAGATGCTGATTTCGGAGACATTGGTCGGTGGATTGATCGGGAGATGTGGCTCAAACATTTCAAGGATCAGAAATGAGTCTGGAGCAATGATCAAGGTTAGATCTCTTAATTATTTCTCTAGACTAGCAGCTCAGCCACAAGCCAAATGTGTGAAGAACTAATGCCTTCTATATAGAAAATATTTTTCAGTTCGTAAATTCAAGTTTGATCTCTACTCAATTCAGCATGAGGACATGATCATAAATCTGTGTCAGAAAAGGGTGGAGCTTGATGGCATTGGGAGCCATGTTAAGATTTTAAAGTACAAATAAAACATTATAGATGGTGGACCTGTAATGAATACTGAAGTTGAGACAAAAATGAAAAATGAAGACAGAAATTGCTAGTGTTTTTTTTTNAATAAAACATTACAGATGGTGGACCTGTAATGAATACTGAAGTTGAGACAAAAATGAAAAATGAAGACAGAAATTGCTAGTGTTTTTTTCTTTATTTTTTTCACCAGCAGATAAATAAATGAACTAACTCAAATTTGATAAATTTTGATTATTGTTGACATTCATTTATATGTTCAAGAATTTGTTGTTAGTATATATTATATAAAATGGAAGATTGCCATTCTATTAAATTATTATTTGTTTTTACCTTTTGTGTATTTTTCCCTTTTCCTTTTGCCACAAATGATTTTCATCTGATTTATCTATTTCAAATGGAAATATGTTTCAGGTTTATGGTGGAAAAGGTGAACAGAAGCATAGACAAATTCAGTTTGGTGGTAGTGCTCAACAGGTGATCTTACTTATTTCTGATAATTTAGCCTTTTACCATTCCTGGAAGAAATAACAAAATAGTTCTGATGTTTGAGAGACTGCATTTTAATTGTTTTCTTTTTGCTGTGTAAAATTCTATTGCTTATCTACAGGCTAGAGTCTCTTGCATGCATTGTGTGAAAACATGTCTTGATGTCCAAAAGTAGAGTAAAGAAATTTTCGGAAGTTTTACTTAGCAGCTGTACCCCAGAGAGTTATGTGTACAAAAATGTCCGTTCACGAAAGAGTCTATATAGATTTTCAAAAATTTAATATTGGTTTTGATCAAGTGGCTTCTACTTTGTGAAATTCAAGCTATTGTCATTGTCTGAAATGTTTTCTGTTATTTAGAGGATTTGGATCCCAAAGGTATACAAACTGTCTCATTCTTACATCAACGAAATCTAGGATCTTTTGTGTCTTTAGACTAATAAAAAAAGAAAAGGAAGGAAAAGAAATCAGAGTTATTGAAGTTAGAGATAAAGTAATATTTGGATTGTATTCGTCAAATGATAGGCAAGGTCCACTTGGCAAACCTCTGGACTTTAACCTGTGATATGCCCTCTCTCCTATTGGTTATCAATTTTGGTTTTACAGTCAATTCTGTTCCAACTTTTTGTTAAAGCAAACTTTTAAACAGGTGGCATTGGCAAAACAGAGGGTTGATGAGTATATATATTCTCAGTTAATACAACAAGCTGGCAGCCAACAATCAGGGTAAATATTCTTTTAATTCTCTGCTACATATGCTTTAGCGTGAGAGCTTTATGTTAAATAAGATATTTATTTTGATATTTGCCTCTTAGCTGAAGTAATGCTTGTAAAAGAAGTTGTAGTTTAAGGTGATACTCGCACCTATTAAACAGTGACATGAATAATTACAAGGCTCCTCCAGTCAATAGTAGCATGTGCACGTCAATACAAATACATGTGCAGCTCACATCAATACTAGTACATGTGCACCTTGTGAAATTTTTTGGGACTGAACTAAAAATTTATATGAAATGAACTAAATTTAAATAAATTAAGAACACAAATCATGGAACCAACCAAATACAGAGCCATTGGCTCAAACCTCAAGATTGCCATCAAGATGCTTGATCTTTCTTGTTGAAGCTAATAGTTCTCTGTTCTTTACTGTGCTTTATGCTGAAACTAACATATTTTATGTATATTCAGTTTCCAATGATGATGGACTAGGAAAATCAGCATCTCTCGTTTCAAGCTCCATCCCCTTGGTGCCTATGTAGGTAGAATATTTATTTAGATGGTTAGGATAAGTTTGCCATTGATGTAGTGAATAGAGCTTTATATATGGTTTTAGTGCGGAAAAGTTGGACACTAGTGTAAAATGTGAAAAATTTCAGAGACATTTGCTGCAGTGATTTTCAAATGATTTTGTTGCGTCTACCTCATATTAAAATTCAACCGTTCATGATTTGTTTCCGCTTCTTATGGAATTCTCATTTTTAAGTTAGAAAGAGTGAGCATTGATTGTAAACTACACACTGGTTTTAACTCATTAAGTATAAACATGAATTAAAATAAATTACGATTAAGTACAAACGTGAATTAAAATATTAACTTCAATTCCCAGTGGTTACATACTTTAGAGAGAACCTCTCATAAGAAATATATTCAGACATCAGATTTTTGTGGCAAGAACAAAAATGCATAATCGGATAAGCTAACTAAAAGCTTACTTGTCTCTATTTCTTCCCTAAGAATACATTATTTACTATTCACAATAATTTTTGTTAGTAGTAATCCGAAATTCAAAATTAGGCTGCTTATAGTTATCACAATTCAAATTCAAAAGGCTCTTTTCTCTAATGTTTGATATAACTTCCTGTTATCTCACACTATTTTTAAACACATACATTTTATTTTAGTAACAATATTATATAAAAAATGATAGAAAATTTCGATCATACAAAGGAAATTGAATAAAATTTAAATTTTGGGGATGTAATAAAACGTAAATGTTGCCATATATGCAATGTAAGAGAATATAAAAATTTAAATATTGATGTATCATTGATCATATCAGCTAAGATCTAATATTCAATCAAGGGAATGGTGCTTTCTGTAGAAAAATGATTTTAATATTCTTCAAACTATGTGGTTATCACCTGTAAACTATATTATTATTCTATTTAATAGATGATTATTGTATAACTACATAATTTACGCATAATAACCATAGAGCTCAAAACATACTTTGATCATTTCATTGTGACACAGGCTCAGCAAGACAGAGAAGAGTTCTGGAATGCAAATGGATTTTCTTCCTAATTTTGTTTCCTTGGTTGTTTTTCTTTCCCTTTCTGCATGAGGTCCCGTGTTTCCTCATATCCTTATTTGATAAATATTTATGTTCTGGCCGAAAAAAATATTAAAATAAGAAGTGCAACACTTTAGGAATATTAAGTTACTTTGAATCTCTAGGTCTGCTCTTGATAATCAGTGTTTTTGTTAGTCTTTCTTCTCTATTTGTATCTATCTTAAGATTTTTACCGTCGATTTCCATTAAAGGGGCATTGTAATTACACCAATAAATTAAGGAGTGAAATTCTTACATAACTCACCAAAATCTGAAAAACACCCAACACTGGCACCTATAGGGATTGCTATCTATATATATTTGCAATAATGCTACCTATAAGCAGAAAAATTAAATCCCTCTATAATCAACATTAGTACCATGGCCAAAAAAAATAAATAAAACATAAGTACTTATGTGTGCGACCAATGTAATATCATGGTAATCGTAACAATACACAACTCAGGCCTATATCTCTGTCTCCCATGCACGGTTATGAATCATGATGTGGCAGCAGCTGGTGTTTGTGTCTTCAATCCAAACAGATTCTCAAAGAGTTTTGGAGCCATAGGAGGGAGATTCATGGGTTCAGGAGCCGTGAAATTTACTATCTTTTCATGAACATTATACCTTCAACATCAGTGTGGAAGACCATGAGCAGATTATTATGAGCTCAAATGAGATGAGTCCAACATATATGACAGAAAGTAAAAGTAGAAACAGGAAACAAAAGGGGGTAGTGGTCTTCTGATACCTTATCTTGCGGCTTTTCGAGGCGCGACGATCAACAATTTTTCTTTTCTTTGGTTGCAACCTTTTCAAAGCATAAAATGCCGTCTCTGCATGAATGGAAACACCAAAGAATGAGAATGTGGACTTCCACTTTTGTTTTATGGCAAGTAGTTAAATCTACAATTTACAGGAATCTTGAGTATAATGATATTGAAAAATAATTATTAGGACACATGTATATGCCATCCCTGAATAATCTGAGGTGAATAGTTTTTGGGGCAAGGGCATAGAAAGGGAAACTGTATACTAGCCAATCCTACATCCTTTTTCTGCTTACAATTTTCCTAAAGTTCAAGAAAAATGTCCATGCTCCAGGTCCAAATGATAGCATGTATCCATTCACTTAATTCATAATCATGAAAAACACAAGCCCCCAATTAGTCCAGTGGAATCAGACATAGAGATATGTTTACAAATAACAAAAAAATTTACCAGATGATGTAGGATCTACTGTCTCAAAAAATTCTTTTAATAATTGCTGATAAAATTCAGAGTCGTCCAGAAGTTCAGGATCACCATCAGCATGTCCTTCCTGTACAAAATAAATTCAAACTATATCATCTTGAAAATTAAAGCAACTAAAACTAAAGAGAGAGAGAGAGAATTCAGAATAGTAACTGGGCATTGGCTTAAAACTTTATTAAGCACAAACATGGACCCATGATGAGATGACCCTAGGGGAAGCTTAAAACAGATGTTAATAATAGAAAATGCCAAGGTCAAAGGATCTACATACTGAGACGCAGTATCTAGCATGTTTGAAACTCTTCAACAACTTCCATATCTTACAAAAATACAATTGATACATTATTTTTACAACACCTAAAATGGACACCAGAATGACTTAATTTAGTTTATAGAATCCAACACCAAGGAAAAATCTGAAGGTTACACTTTAAATTTTGAAATGTCAACATTTATGAGCAAGATTGTTACACAGGCTTCATATAGTCATTCAAAAATGAAGACATGACTCAGATATTCCTATGCAAGTGTAGTCAAGCTTTTACTTCAAGAACTTTCTTGTTTATGCTTTATACATCAGGAGTTGCACAGTAACAATTTTACACTAGGGAAACTGCGACAGCCACTCAATCAGATTTAGATTTTGTCAGGTCAATAAGTTTTGTTGACCTGCAGCCATCTCTCCTTTGATTGCTTATTACAAATATATACTAATGTATATGTTTCTATGTATGTACACCATGCCATTTATCCAGCAAAGCATCTTTGGCATGCTTCCAAAAAAAAATTAAACTCCAAATTAATATGTTGTTAAAAATTAGCATAATGCATTAAAAGAAAAACAGGGTAACAATGATGCTAACACTGAACTGTTCAAAGAGATGAATGCCATTTGAGTATGTCAAACAATTCTCCATGCAACAGTCTCTTGTCTGGCTATTTGACACATTGTCAAGCAACAATTTCATATCAAATGATATGAAAATTCAGAAAGAGAGCCATTCAAGTTCTAACAAACATTCTAACACCTCAGGGCTCAGAGAAAGATATTACTAGCTGATCATTAGACAAAAAAATGATAACACAGTTTAACTCAAAAATTAGCAAAATGTTAGGCTTACCTCTTCTTTAGCATTATCCTTGACCTCAGGAACCTGAAGATAATATGTCAGTAAGTGGACATGCAGAGAGTGAAAAAAAGATCAGCCTGTTCCTTAGCATACTTTTGATGTAAACATGTATTGAAAGACACTAAAAAATATTAGAGACAAAAAGCAAATAATCTTTATATCAATTAAGATTAAGATACTGACTTACAGATCCAAATATATTAATAGCCGATCTTCTTAGTTGCATCTGCTTGATCATTCTACTAGGATCCCTCATGTAAGCAGCAACTTGTTCACTTATATCCTGTTATGGGACAACAAATTAGGATTGAAATAACCCACTATCCCACAGTAGAATCTTCAGTCAGTTACAGAGCCTGACCTGATTAAAAGCATGTAATTTGCCTTTAATGGCAGCAGCACCAGTTGTCACTTGTGTCATCCTCTGCCATTTGTTGATTGACTTGTCTCTGAAAGCTGCCGTTCTACAAGATACAATCATTCATAGCATCAGTCTTGTCAAATTCCACACTTACGATTTTTATCCCATAAATGCACAATGATAGGAGCATAATATGTTTGAGATAGAAAATGCAAATAAAGTTTTCAAAGAATGCACAATTAGGAAAGTTTTGAGCGTTACTACAACAAAGATGTGGTTCATGCAACAAAAGCTAGAGGCCTCAATGCTGCAGCACCTTTGGAAAATGAATGTCTAGCAGAATTAGAGTGGACATAGAAGATGATGAAAATACCTCCTATGCATCTGAGAAATCTTTGGCCACTCTTCATCAACATTGTCATCCAAATTCTTAGAAGCTTCCAAATGTTTTGATGACCTTTCTGAACCTTTAAGAAGAGAAAACAAACTCATACTACTTCAGACACTATCCAAGCAGATAGATATTTAACTGTAGTTGAAAACCATGTCACAATACTGACTTTTCCAACATAACTTCAATTTGTTTTGGGCTGAAGCATAATGCAAGAAGTTTCGAAGATAGATTTCTCCCATCCCATTTTTTATGAGATAGAGTTGTTTTCTTTGCTTCTTTCTGGGTGTCAACCCATGGTTTGTTTAAAGGGGTTTCTCTAAATGGATGTACAAAGGGATTGGAGAGCTTTTGCGCTATTGATTTCCTTCATTTTTCTTACTATTTCTCATGTTTAATAGCTGTCATAGAAGGATTTCTTACGCTTCATCCATGTAATTCTCTTATCTTTCTTTGTTAAAGTTCTTTTACATTTTTTAATTATTAAAAAAAAAAAAAAAGACAATGATAATGAGTCTCGATGCATCATCCTCCATTTCCTCCATTTTCACCTGTACTTAACATACATCCAACTTTTTCCCATCAATTACAATTCATTTTTCAAACAAGAAACATCATCAATTAAAGGGTAATTAATTTAGTGAGAGAGAAGATAGACAGTGGTAGCTTCTCCTCTATTCCTTTCATCAAGAATGTAAGTCCAAGAATTTGAGGGTGGCAGCTAAACCAAAATTAATGGAATTATTGACCACAATTCTCCACAGCACCATTCCTATCTAGTACTATATACTTCCCAATGGCTTTAGCAATATAGCATATTTTATCTTATTAGTTCTATGAAACCCTCTTATCATCTTCAATTCTCACTCTAATATCAGAGCATTTATAACTGTACAGAGTTCGCGGGTACTTTTCCAAAGACTCAGTCAAGGTAAATCTAAGAAAATGTGTCACATTAATATCTTCAAAAGCATGGGCCTTCTCGCACATAACCCAAGAATCATCAAGCCTCATAATGAAATATATACCAAAAATCAAATAAAGGAGAAATGAAATTCATGTCAATAGCCAACTACCATCTAGAATTGTATTAAAGAAAGTCAAATCTCTTAAGAGTACCAAGAAACTAATCATAAATTTTTCCCAAATCAAAATCAGGTGATGCTTCAAGTTTGATCCTTATAGAAAATATCTGCCTCCTTATCAAGCACTAAAAGACCAATTAAAACTTTTCGCAACTAATATCAGTAACTCTCCAGAATTTTAATGGGCATTTCGTTTAAGTTTCTTGTGCCACCATGCCTGCATTGAAGCCTCAAGATAATTTAAGATTATGGTAGATCCATAACCAGCATGAAACAAAGTGACATCTTATGAGCATTTCCCAAATGCATCATCCGGCATGAAGTCAAATATATGTTAGTATGTTACTGACATAGAAACAGAGTATGCTCTATCTGGAATTTAAAATACATAAGTACACACAGAGACACCAAAAGAAAAAATAAATAATAAATGTTTAGCTAAAATATTAGTATTGCTAATTCTTACGGGAATGTTTTATACAACCCTTAATGGTTACTCCAAGGATATGCTAAGAGCATCAAAGTAAACAAGGTCTCAATAGATCAGGGAAATAAAGATCAAATCATGAAAGAGAGAAAGAAATCAATTACCATCGGTGGTTTGGGCAATAGATGGATTCTTTGCAAGTAGAGCCTGGCATAAGAAGAGGAATATACAATGAACAAAGTTAGAGGAGGATGGACATATTACCATACATACGATAACATATTAACTTCGTAGCCTTGATATGACATGACTCGTAGAAAATAAGATATAAAACAAAAATATGACAAATTGATTCTCTCCTCTTCTCTTTCTCTGTATAAATTTCCAGGCAAGTAGGCAACAATCATACCTCTTGCAGTTCCAATATAGAATCCAAAGTCTCCTTGGAGGAAGTAATCAAATCTGAATATGCAACACTAACACCCTCATTTGAATCACATAATGAAGAACGAACTGGCTCCTGAAGAAAATTCATCATGTTTAGCCACAACATTCAAATATGATTAATAGAAACTCATACCAAATCTTATAAGTGAATTAGGAAATGACCTGGGGAAACCTATTTGAATTCGAGAATGGTTTCTGAAGTAAAAACCTAAGCTCAAGAATCTTGTACCAGAGAGCCTTCAAGAGAAAGAAAGTTCAGTAATGTAAGTACAAACTCAAAAGAAATGTCCACTGAATCAAAATACATAGCATAGCTGACAATTATAATTGACAACATCTATGCAAATCCTAAAACAATTTTCAAATTTTTATAGTAAAGGAAATGAAATAAAATAAGGAAATTAAGAAATGGTAACTAATCAATTAATACAATAGCCCAAACAACAATAAAAAATAAAAAAACAGGGCACTAGTCAAATAATGTTGCACCTTCTGATTTTTCACAGCTTGACCTTTGAGAGCATCTTCATCCTTGTGACGCACCAAATTCTTTAGAGTATCTCTGAAGGTGGAAAAAGAAAATTGCCATATATCAGAATCCACACATTCATATGGATAAAAGGGTATAATGAAACAGGTTCACCACGACCCAAGTCCTATATATAGAGCACTAATAGTTAATAGGTGACTCATGCATCACCAAGTTGCTTAACTGGCCATAATTCTCACACTAATATATTGGTTGGTACCCAAGCTAGCACAAGACACCAGGCCAATGAATGTAGAAAATTCAATATCTTGTGGTTTTCTGGCATTGCATCTTATGCAGAACTCATTCAGTCAAAAATGAAGGAGTTATTGGTAAAAAAACAATAGAACCATCTAGATAATTTCTGATGATATAGATACACATAATCACAACTCATTAATATAAAAGTAACAACAATGGAATTATAATTATTTATTTCGTTCTCCTCAACAAAGGAAAAACAAGAGAAAAAAGTAGAAAAATAGAGCAATATGGTTACAATCATGCATATGTTTTAAAAATGGAAGGTGAAACAAAAGGTCAGCCTTACAAATATAAGAAATCCTTTATTTTTTTAGGACCCCACTGAATCTTTACCATCCCATTCCATTTCTATTGGTTTGACTGTAGGATGATTATCCTCCTCTCTTCATATAGATATTTTACTATTCGTTCTCTTTTCCTCCTCTCAATGCAAGGATTGTTAGTTCAATAAGAGATAATTACATTACAAAACTACGTACAGCATGCCAAACAGTTATAACAAAACCAAGAACTCATGCCTTTTATTTGCACAAGTTACAGATATAGCTATGATTGCATATACTTTATGCATTTGAGGAAGCAACTCCCTAAAATATACAATTTATTATAGCTAATTCTGCAATTGCAATTCTCGTTATTAAGTTCTTTTTTCCACAGTATGAACGTTACATCTGTCTTGTTTGCTGGAAAGAGGTTGTCAGGTGTCTCAGCATTAAAAGAATTTTTGAAAAAAAATAATTGTATCCGCATCAAGCTAAAAATGTATTGAAGTAGTGTGTCAAAGTTCACAAAGAATTCTTTTTTTTTCTTGAAATTTTATATTCATACATGAAAATGAAGGGGGAAGACTGGGTGAAACTACCTTGGAGCAAATGCATACACACATGTGAAGATAGTAACATCATTCTGCAACTTGAATCAAGCAATATAAATTCATTTTCCATCCACATATACACCAAACGTATATTAATTGTTAAACGAAATCTTACTGTTCCTGGTGACGAAGATCCATATATTCTTTCTCCAGCTCTTCCATCTCAGCATCTTTAAGTTTATCAGTTTTCCATCCACCTTGCTCTCGAGTTCCATCTTCCCCATCTGTTCCGTCCTCTTCATCTTCCTCCTCTTCCTCACCATCATCATGATCATAATCCTCTTCATCTTGTTCCACCTACACCACAAAATAATCCTCAATGAATGAAGAAGAAACCACAAAAGGGTATCTGAAAAATTAAAACTTTGCAACAATGCTTGCCATTTCGTTGTCCATATCATGGTAATCATCCAAATCGCTGTCACTGTCTTGTGCTTTTCTAGACCTCTTGGCAGATAACCCCATTTTTACACCTAAACAGAAAGAATCAAACATTACTAAAAATTCTTAAACAAGTCTTACTTAAACTTTAATCTGAAGCCGCGAGTTGCGTCCTTCAAGCACCTAAAATAGCACCCATTACCAGATACTAATTCTACCAAAACTGTTACAGTTTTCATGTATCTTCCACAAGTGTAACATGTAGAATCAGTAGAGAGTCTATCATAGATTATTGTCACATTGAATAGTTCCACTCTGATTACAAACTGCAACATGATTTTGTGGAAATACAATAGTTCACGTAACAGTGAATGTTCAAGTTTCCCTTAAATATATTCATATAATTGGTTGAAGCTCATATGGAGATTTTACCTTAAACCGTTGCAGGGTCGGAGAAAACAAAATGGAAACGAGGTTTCTTTGTAGATTTAGCTTGGGCAGTTGCAAAAGCAGCTGGGGGAGAAGTAACAGCATGAAAGGGAAAGCATTAGTGGGGTGAAGAAAACGACACCGTATCAGCGGCTCAGCTCTAAGAATGAACAGGAACACTGAAGATTATGGAAGCAAACCTGATTATAAGGATCAAGGAAACGAGACGAAGAGTGGATGAGGAAACAGTAGAGAGGCGGCGAAGAAGCAATTTGCTCTGAACTTCTGAAGACGATGGTCCGTGGAGGGAAGGAAGAAGATACTGTCTAGCTAAACGTATCGTTTTGCTATTTGTATTTTTGTCCGTCTTTTTCTATTGGATTATTGTATGGGCTTTTGTCAGCCCGGATAAGGGGAAAACAGCCCAAAATATGTGATATTGGTTAAAGAAACAGGGGAATTCGGGCTTTTTAAGTCCGTTTTACGAACGAGATTTTGAGGCCCAACCCTTATCAGTTAGGCCCATAAAGATTGAGTCCAACAGGCCCAAACTGATCCTTTTTAACAACTCTATGTAAAATAGCTTACGACCCAAAAAAAACATAAAATTGCTTATATGTTTCAATGGCTCAAGTTTTTTTTTTGACTTATGTTACTTATACACCATAATTTTATATTATTTCATACTTGATATTGCACTTACTAATTACCTTATAATTTGAACTGGACCAACTTAAAATATTTTCTAAATAGTCCATATTCATTTAAGATCCACTATATTATAAAGTGGTATGAAATTATGATATATGAGCAACATTTTTTTTTTGCCAAAATGACTCAAGTTTGATATACGAGTGTACACATCACGATTTGTTTAAAGATCTCTTAAAAATATTAAACTCAAGTTTAATTATTATTATTTATATATTAGTTAAGCTCATGTTAATATAGATAATACAATTGAAGTTTAATTAGATTTATTTAAATATTTTTCTACATTGCTTGGCTTTTGCCAACAATGTGAATATTATTGGGGCCATTAAGCATGTTTTCCTTAAATATTTATATGCATCCGTACATCAAAACATGCAAATCTAAGGAGAAGTGGTCTGGATTCCCTAGAAACTTAAACCATGCACCTGGGATTCCATCACATGGCTGGATCAAACGGGACCCACCAAACACCATCACTCGTGGCCCTACAAATTTATTTTTTTTAAATAACATTCCCACGCTTAGCCTTCAGAAATCTCACGATGGACCAGGTGGGACCCACCAAAAGGATTCTAGTTAGCCCCTCAAGGCTACATCCCGCACGTGCGATCACTGGCCTTATATTCCTTCTTCGGATGCAATCGCACACACGTTTTTTCTAGGTTGAATGTCCCCCCTAATTAACGCCTTATATTTTTAAGGATTTCATCAATAATTATTAAGAAAAAAACTGTATTATTTGGTAATAAGTAGCATAATTATTTGGTGTGACTGCATGTGAGCACACGTTTGCTTTATGTGTTATTTAGCATATTATAAGACGGTTGCTAAGCTGGTAACATTATTTCTATCTCTTATTAGGAATTTCGGTGCGATAACATTTTAAATTTGATATCATTATAAAAAATTAAATTACTTGATATAGCTTAAATTTTAAAATAATTGATAAAATTTAAATTTAATTATGTAAAAAATTATTATTATGTATTATATTTAAATATTTTTTATATTTTTCATGTATCATTTTATTCATATATTTTATAAAGAACTAATTACTCTAACTTATATTGAGTCACTTAATTTTTTAAGATATTTATAATAATACTAAATTTAAAATATAAATATCACTTATTCAAATAAAAAATAGAGGTAACACTACCATTGGAGATGGTATCTTAGCAGCCTTGAAAGTGTTGGAGTTGTTAGTTCTTATTATTATTATTATAGGGCATAATCACGTGACTTCAATGCTTTTTAATTTATACAAATTAAAATTAATGAAAAAGATTAGGAATCTATCTCTTTGAATTTAAAAAATAATAATAATAAGGGCTTCCCTTTTGCAAAATCGTGGCGGAAAGGAAAATCATGTGTTGCTTCTTAAAAGCAAGGATGATTTTGAGAAAGTCAATGCAAAAGTCTTATTATTACTTCAAGAAATTATCAACTAGTTACCGAGTTGGATTCTCTTCTCTTTTGTTCAGGGGACAAGAAAGTTTGGATTCTCCTTTTTTTTTTTTTATTCCATTCTTGATCTTGTGAAATAGAATATTTTACTATGAAGAAGAAAAGCAAAGAAATAGAAATTGAAAGCAAAAATATATTAGGAAACAAATTTAATTAAATTTATGTGTGAAGAGTTTATTGTGATCATTTACTTAACAATATTATTTCTTTTTCTTTTAGTTACGTTTCACAAAAAATGAAATACGAAATTTTATTATTGGTCTCTAATTAGATTCTTTTCAATGAAATATTGATGTTGTTTAAATTTAAAAGCTTTTTTTTATAAATTATTTAAATCGTCTATATGAATTAATCCCTTATTAAATTATTTTCTAAGGTGTTACCCCTTAATAAATTGAATACAAACAAATAAGTCATTAAGTTGTTATCCAAGTAATGTGAGTTACAAGTTAAGTGACCAAAAAAAATTAACCTTTGTAAATTATTTATTGAAATAGAGCGGTTTGTATATTATTTTCTCAAATGGAGAATTTTTATGAGTATCACACTACTTTCGATATAGTGTGACTAATGTCACGTTACTTGGAAGTAGTATTTTTTCAAATGTTATACTACTTTTTAAGTAGCATAAATGTCTTTTTCAAATTTTTGGGAAATAGAATCATGTTACTCTAATATAGTATAACACTCATAAAAATGCTACTTCTATATGTAACGTGACAAAAAATGTATTTTTTTTTGTTGGTTGAGTAAAATGCTCAATTTTAATAAATAATCTAGGAAAATGTATTTTTTTTTATCAATTTCCCTGAGCCACCGGTCAACTGCTAGTATGATAAGGAAAAAAAATTATGTTTGTACAAAATTTAAATATATGTAAAAATATATTTGAATTTAATCTAGTGTTTATAAATATAAAGAAAATATAGGAGATGTAAAAATTTAGAATTTTCTTCCTACAAAGTTATAGTATGTTATACTTACATATAGAATAAGAATTATGTTTAGTAGATTTTAATTTTTTATTTTCTAAAAAAATACGAAAATATTTTTATTTATGCACAAATAACACTACTCATGGTATCTCCTAAAAAAAAAAAAGAAAACTAATCATGGTATGGNTCCTAAAAAAAAAGAAAACTAATCATGGTATGGGGTGGGTTATCTCATAGTAACATTATCTTTCATTATTTTTCGCTAACAAGGTTTACGATGGCTAGTTAAGGAATCTGAAATAAGGCATAAATTAAGCCATGGAACAGCTAACACACACGTGGGAAGGATCTAAAATCTTAATCATAAACCGACCAACTCTCTTATTTCCAAATCATTATGCTTTCTACTTTAGTTAAAAAAAATGCCCTCAATACCACTACTCATTGGTCCCACACTAGTTGTGTGTATGAATTCATGGTGTTGAATCAAGTACTAGATCATGGCGAAAAGAAAAGAAAAAAATCAAATTATTAGAGGCCGATTGAACTAAATATTATATTTTTATAATTTATTTATATAATTATAATATTTTTAATTTATTTATTTAAATATTATATTTTAAAAAATTAAAAAATTTTGAAAAATAAAGTCAAAGTGAGTGGGTCTTATCGAACACGACAGTAAACTCATGTCATGTCCATATGAAATATGTCAATAGACCTACAACGTATCTTTTATTATTGGTTTTTAAGAATTAGAAAAAAAAAAAAGAAAGTAANATGAAAAAGTTAATGTGTTAGATTATTAAGGGACATATCATAACTTTTTGGTGTGTCTTACGTAAACATGCCAAGGGCTATTGGCATGTTCAGTAAGCTCCGCTAACCAATTTTTTTTTCTTCTCATTTTTTATTTTTTTTTAAATATAATATTAAAATAAATTAATTCAAAAGTATTATAAATATATAAATAAATTATAAAATTATAATATTAAAATCACTTTACCATTATTAGATGAAGAGAAAGATTATCTATTCAAAAAAAAAATGTTCTCTTTATCTTTGTTAAAAAAAAAAAAGAAAGGAAGAGTCGCATGGCGTATTCCACTGAAATGATAATGATATGGTGGAACAGGCAGGGCACTGTACTTGCCTTGTTCTCGCAGGCACTATGCAGATGAAGTTGAAGTTCAAGTTGACCAGGCAGAAGATAAGGAGAGAGTGGTAGCTGCCACGCGTGTATCTGGCGCGTATATGGAGCAACGCATTTGCAAGCTTTAGAATCTCCAAAAAAGGAGAGAACGAGAGTATCCAATGATTGTAGTGAAGTGCGTGTCTGGTTAAGGAGAGACAAAGTGACACGCACGAGTGTAATCATGGGGCCACGTGTTGCCACGTGGCTTAGCATGACGTGTTGATGCACGTGAACTTATGCATGTTCCCCACGTGACCCCCACTCCTCTCTGTCCTTCCCGCAAATCTCTCCGAGCCATAGCTTCCTTTCAAACCCAAGCCGGGTCAAGCCTCAATTAACCGTGATTCCGTGAAGGTGAAGCTCACACCTCAACCACAAATATATATATATATATATATATATATATATATATATATAT
>QAOA01001322.1:76246-98007 GCA_003255065.1 Cercis canadensis
CATTGTAGTTCTTCGTCACAATTTATTCAGCAACGAACATTTCTAGTGATTATCTTATTATTTTCAGTGATTATAGATAAAATCTGATTCCATATATATGAGGAGGATATATTATGGATAAAATTCTCATCATACTATTATAGGTAATTTATTTTGTTCATAGTTCATATTTGAAACCTTTTTTGGCATAAGGAGAATGAGAGTAGCTCACTCTCATTAGTTTTCTAGAGTAAAAGTTATTTTGTTCATAGTTCATACTACCATAATGATTTGTTTTCGGGTATGGAATTTTATTAATCGATAATGGTTTGAAGAATTTTTTTTTTTTTTGCTAAAAATGACACATGGTACTCTTCACTCATTCAAAAATAACTCTAAACCCTAAAATATATACTAAAGAATAATTTTTCTTTTGGTGAAACTAATCACTAAATTTAAATTGTCCTAAAATTGTTAAAATCTAAAACGCTAAACTCTATAAATAAATTTTAAAATAGTCTCAAAAAATTATAATAATAAAATCTTAAATCCTTAAGTTCTAAACGCCTAAATAATCAAAAATTAATATTGGACTCGAAGTTCAAACTCTAAATAATAAATCCTAAAATCCTAAAAGTAAGTTATTAATTGTGTCCCAAAACAAAATAAGCATATGTAATTAATAATAATCATACATCAATTGGAGGTTAGACATGTTGTGAATATGATATACATAATAAAACAACTACAAATATAGTTATAAAAATCTACCCTAAAAACTAGTAAAAATAGTAAACTTCTTTTTTTTTTAAAAAAAATTGATAACTAATTAACAAGGAACGAAATTTATTTAAATATATAGTTATTATATATATATTGTTATTATATATATTTTTGGTTAGATATAGTTATTATATATTGACCATATGTAAATATAAACAATTTTTTTTTAAGCAACCCGAATCTGGCTTAAAGTTGAATTGGAAATATAAGAAAAGGATAGCCAGTAATTACAGATAATGAAAATGAGGTTTTTTTTTATCTAAATATTATATTTTAATAATTTATTATTGTAATTTTTAAATAATTTATCGTACTATTATATTTTTTATTTTTTAAAAAACAAATGTCAATATATGAAGCTTATTAAACATGTCACATGTCATATAATGTGTTTCTTAAGAACATGTCATATGACATATGGTTGGATGGGCTTCACTATCTATACGCAAAGTAAATTTTGTGAAAAAAATATATGTAATTTTGCAAGTAGGACACGTCACATGACACGTGGTATGTCTTTCTAGTAGACCTTACTTATTAATATTTATTTTTTTAATTAAAAAAATTATAATATTATTAAAGTAAATGATTTTAAAATTATAATAATAAAATAAATAAATTATCAAAATACATTATTTAAGTAAAAAAACCACGAAAACGATGTGAAAACCGGAACAGAAATCTCAACCATTGGTGAAGATAGATTTTGAAAGAGAGCGTGCACCAAGAAATAGTGGGACTAGGGTTTGCTTTGCCCAAAAGCTCTTGAAGCAAAGGCATCAACCACGTGATAGTAAACACTTTCAAAAGATCTATGAAAGATTTTGTGGGTGACTGTGAAAGGACACAGGAGAGAACACTCTATAAAGTCTATGGAAAGTCCCAATCATTGCCGTCCGATCATTGTTGATGTGAACCACTCTAAATTCAACTCCTTAAATAATTCAACTCAATTCAACATAAATTATGGGAAAAAGATAAAGAAAGAGATTCTAGTCGTAAATTGTGTTGGATAAGAAAAAAAAAAAAAAAAGAACATAGTTATTTTCTCCAAAATCAAAATTAATTTTGAGAGGAAAAAAGATAAAAAGAAGAAATCTCTTTCAATAAAGGTGTTAGCCATGGAACTTTTGCTAAAGTGAAACTTTCTTAGAACATTCTTTTTAGCCATAGATATTTGGATAAGGAAATTGATTCTTTTTCTTGACAATCAATATCGATTTTGATGTATGAAAAAAAAAAAAAAAAGCCAATTCAAATAAAGGGTATATAGTCATAGATGGTGTCTCATTCGCTTCTTTATAGATGCAAATATTTGGATAAAGAAAATGGTTATCTTCTTAAAAACCATCAACATATCAATCAATTATTACACTATCCATAACATTTCAAGATGCTTTCCATTTATAGAAAAGGAGCTTGTGAACCAAATGAACCCAACTATTTTATGACACAATACTAATGTAAAGATCACATAAGTGGGCGTAACACCATCAACACTATGATTCGGATCATCTACCATTTTGCTTTAACAAGTATATAACTAAGCAATGGCCCCAATGGCACTAGATAGCTGTATGAGGTTTCTTTAATCTTTTGCAGTGAATTACAAGTAGGGGATTCGAATTAAAACTTAATGGGGAGTATAGTTTAGAAGGGTAAGGGATAGGGAGATAGGGAGATGGGGAGGGGGATGCAGAGTTGCAAAGGGAAAAGCAATTCTATTTTCTTGTTTGAATCTCCCATGTATTCAATTTTTATATAAAAACATAAATTATCACTTTTATTCATGTTCTTTTTCTTCTGTTTCATGTGGCCGACAATGAACGCTCGTATTCTTTGGCGCATACTCACTTCGAGCACAAGCGACAACTGACAGTCAGATTCATTTCGTGCAATTTTACATTAAATAGTGGTGAGTACTATGCTACCTGTATCTCGGTTGGGTGAGTTTAGGTAAGAGTAAGACTCTTTTAATAATTTTGATGTATTATAAAAATTTTAAAAAGTTAAGTTATTTAATATATTGTAAAATATATAACTTTTTATAAAATGTAAGAACATTATAATATAAAAAAATGTGTTAAAAATAATTTTTTTAAGTTTATTTTTTGACACATTTTTTTTTATATTATATCATTCTTATATTTTATAAAAAATTGTGTGTTCTAGCACATAATAGATAACTTAATTTTTTATAATATTTACAATTACACTATAAATTCTATTGAACCCCACCCAAAAAGGTGGATAACATAGTCTCACCTTAAATATAACATTTTCTTTAAAAGAGGAAAACATCATGACATAAAAAGCCAACATATAGTCCGAATTCAAATTACGTATGACACATTTTTTCATACAAAACCGCTACCAAACTATATTTTGTTGTGTAGATAAAATACATGTTCACTTATATTATGTGCTGAAATTTTAATTTAATTGAAAAAATAATAGTAGAAAGATTCGATTTCCTAACTGTTTGGTAAAAAATACTCTAATATTATATCAATAATCGATTCAATTCAAAAGTTTAATCTATTAAATGAAGACTCAAGAATAATTTCATATCTAATAGCATTGACGTGTTTAGAATTACTATTTCAATAGGCAAGAATTAAAAAAGTCACGTGCTCCTCTCTCGTACTCCATGATGGTCTATGAGTGGTAAAACTCAAAACAACATCATCTTACGTATTCGTCCACTTGAGTAGAAAATCCAACATCCATCCCATACCTTTTGCAATGCATTACAAGATAATTGTGTGCTTTTAGAATTAGGGTTAAAACTCAGAGGGAGAAAGGTTCCAAAGGAAAAGGGTAAATGATGGCGAACGTGATGAAACACTTTCACCATCACAACTAGTTATAACAACTATAATTGGCCAAAAATTATGACTTGGTCATTGAGTAGAATATAATCTAACTTTTTGCTCACCTATAAATCTTTTTATTTGAGTGGCTAAAAATAATTATTTCAAGAATAAATTCGATACACATAGAAAAATACCCATATAATAAGATTCTGCGATTTTATTTTACTTTTATCCTTAAACGTACCTTGATTAATAAATTTTTTTGTGGTTTTATTCATAATGAATTAAATCTTTATCTTTGACTATATTTATACAATCAAATATTTATCATTATTTCATTTTCTTTCCTTTTCTCCCACTCGGTACCCTATTAATGATGCCAAAAACTACCAACTTAATTATACGTTGATTTTACAAATTTGACTTATATTAATACGTTGTTTTTTGGAATTTTGACTAATTCATTATTGTTAAATACTTCCAAGACTGAAAAATAGGTAAACTAATTAAATAAGACACAACTCATAACCTGCTTTATATCATGCGAACAGAACAATGTCAATAAATAACATTAGCACCCGTGGGGGGGGCCTTACCCCAACCCTGTAATGTAACCCCTCGTTACAACATCACTTGAACTCTGACTAGGAGTTCCAGCATCACCCCCACCACGCGCCACATCCAGTCGTGGGCCCCACTTGGGGGGAGTTGGGTCACTCATCCGCCTCGTGATTTGGCGCTGGCATGCCGATGAAAAGCCATGTCACGAGGACCCCTGTGGGCCCCCACCTTGAATGATGATTCATCATGAGGCGATGATTCACAGGCGCGTGGTAGACTCGCAGTCCCCCAGGGGCGTGAAGAAAAACAACAGAAACACACGCACACTCTCTCACTCCTTCTTCCACTCCACCTTGATCGTCCAGTCAACGGTCAACGAGCGGAAAAGCCGCTTTTCCTTTAACAGAAGAAGATAATAATAAAACCTAGACAAGGCTTTAACCGTGCTTCATTTCATTGCATGCTCTCTCTTATACACTCACTTATACTAGTTAGTTACAACTTACGACACAAACCACAGCCCTTTACTACCTTTACTCAGTTACTCTATTCACTCACACTGGGTCAAAAATTAACCCAACCATGGTTACAATTTTAACCAGACTTGAGTGAAGGAATCCAACTTCCAAAACCAGAGCTTAGCTTAAAGCCTAGGATAGCCATTTATGTGATGATTGAGCCAATTTGGCACTCTGACACAAGTCATCATTAACTCTATACCCAATTGCTATTTCCTTTCTCTCTGTCTGCATAATTTTTCTCTCTCTATATCTATATATAGTCCCATCCATCCTTTTACTGTGCTGCAAAAAGCAAAAGGCTGTGACACCCACTGACCCAAAGCCCCAGCCATTTTCTTCCCTTCTTTCCATTTTGCTTTCTCAGACTCCAAACACCAAAACCCAGAAAATTTAAGAGGAGAAGCTTGCTGGGTTTTGTTTTTTTCCCTTACAGAAAGAACAAGTTTTGTTCTTTGTTGGTTTTTGTTAGAGAGACAGAGAGAAAATGGGGGAGAAAGATGATGCGTTGGGATTGGGGTTGAGTTTGAGCTTGGGTTCCCCTCCATTGAAGGTTAATCTCATGCAGAAGCCTCCTCAATCTGTTTCCAATCAGAAGAGTTCATGGAATGATTTGTTTCAGTTACCTGGTTAGATTCTTATTCTTATTCTTATTGAGAGTGATTTTATTGGATTTTTTTATTTTTATTTTTGGTTTGTGATTAGCATGCATGCCCTCTATTTTGCCGGAAAATTTGTTTATAGACTAGATTTTCTCTGTTATTTTTGAAACCAAAAACATTTTTGGGCATTTCTCTTGTCAGATCCAGTTTCCTCGCCATTGTATGCATCTGTTTTAGTGTTCTATGGGTAAATGGGTAAATTTCCCCCTTTTTTTAAACCAGGAAAACAATTTAATGCTAGAAAAATTGGTAAAGAAATTTTGCACATCAGCTTGGTAGGTAGATTTCTTAATTTCTTAATTGAAAAAGTAAAGAAAAGGAAAAAAAAAAAGGGTTAGAATTATTGGTATGAGAATGGCCATGAGTGTCTTTTTAATTACGAAAAAAATTGCCAATTTCAATGTCTCTTAACACGTGGAACCATGACAGATCGCAACTCCGAGACGAGGTCGTTTCTCCGGGGAATAGATGTGAATTTAGCGCCGTCGACTACGGTGGTGGTGGATTGTGACGACGACAACGGTGTTTCGTCGCCGAACAGCACGGTGTCGAGTATCAGTGGGAAGCGGAGCGAGAGAGAAGGAAATGGAGACGAAAACGACGCCGAGAGGGCTTCGTGCTCCCGAGGCAGCGACGATGAGGACGGCGGCGGCGGCGACAACTCAAGGAAGAAGCTTAGGCTCTCAAAGGAACAAGCCATGATTCTGGAGGAGACCTTCAAGGAGCACAACACTCTCAATCCGGTGAGTAGTGGCATTTCCGTGAATTCCTTGCTGAATAAGGGTATACACGGGATTTAATGACGGTGGTAGTTTGGTTATTTAAGTGTCAAGTGAGGGTGGATTTTAAATTATTGTTTATTTATTTTCAGAAGCAAAAGCAAGCATTGGCAAAGCAGCTGAATCTTAGGGCTAGACAAGTGGAGGTGTGGTTTCAGAACAGAAGAGCAAGGTAAGAAGAGATTACGAAACCCAGTTGGATAGGGGCAATATTGTCATTTTGTGAATAAATAACTAAGCTAATAAATATAGTGGGTTAAATTGTCTTGTTCCCCATTGTAGGTATCTGTAACATACTCCATTTGGTTTCACAAATCTCACGTGTTGAGTTTTAAATGATATGTATTGTCCTTCGTTAATGTCATTCATCAAACTGTTGAGTTGAGAGCAATAAAATCAATACATAACTCCAAAATTAATAATGGGATTGATACCTTTAAAGAGAAATCAATGTGACCATAAAGATAAGATTTTAGATGATTATCAAATAGCAACAATCTCTAAATATCAAACACGTAGAGACACGTGTACGCACACAAACACATTAATCTAAACATTAATTTCTTGTTTTGTTTAAATAATTAAAAATGATCATGTTGATTGATTTAGGGAAGAAAGAAAGTGAAGTCAATGGTTTTTTAATGGATTGATAAAATGCAGGACCAAGTTGAAGCAAACTGAAGTGGACTGTGAATACTTGAAGAGATGCTGCGAGAATCTGACTGAGGAGAATAGGAGGCTGCAAAAGGAGGTGCAAGAGCTTAGGGCATTGAAGTTATCCCCACAGCTCTACATGCACATGAATCCTCCCACCACTCTCACAATGTGCCCTTCATGTGAGCGTGTTGCCGTCTCATCCACCTCCTCCTCCTCATCAGCCACCGCACCCGCCCCGCCTCACCGCAACCCGTTGGGCCCTAACATCCAGCGCCCAGTGCCTGTCAACCCTTGGGCCGCAATGTCGATCCAACACCGAGCTTTTGACGGCCCGGCCCCGGCTTCTCGACCGTAATTGTTCACTTATAGTCAGGGCAATATGGAGACAAGGGGAGTTTAGTTACTAAACAAAAATGGGTGAATTTGTTGGAAAAGGAAAAGTATTGGCAATAGGAAAGAAAGTTAAGTTAGTGATTTCAGGTTTGTTAGGACTTAAGGATATGACTTTTGCTTAACTCCTAGTCAGTCAAGGCTTATTTTATTTTGGGCCTAAGTATATGTTGTAGTAAACTTTGGTGAGAGTGAGAGAGAGGGGAGGATCTGTAAAGCAAAGCAGTGTGTGTGTGTGTTTCCAGATGCTGACTAGTTCTTAGCTTAAAAGATTGATGAGAAAGAGAATCGGAATGTGTTGTAATTTGTTCATAGCACTTGCAAAAAGGTGGGGATTTTGTGCAGATTGCAGGAGGGGAAACAAATGTAGTGATTCCCATGAAGGAATGAATGACTGTGAATGTGATCTTAATTATTATGATGATTTTTTGTCTGCCTTCGCTTGTCTCATAAGTCATAGAATGACTTAATAATCTTTTGTTAAGATTCTCCATTCTTTCTTGTCTATATATTGGTTGGGTGAGTCAGATTGTGGGACTTTGGCTGCTTTTGTTGCTGATTCTCTTAAAAGTGTGGATTACAAATGAACATGACATTTAGCAGAATGTGACAGTAAGCAACATAAGTGGTTACCCACTAATCTCAACGGTCACGTTACATCACATGTGCTGGAAAGTTTAAATCATGACCTAACCCCAAAAAAAGATATAAAAGAAAAGAAAACACACTCTGAGAAAGGTAGGAAAAAGAAGGAATAAATGAAATTATGCTGTCTAGTGTCTCCTTTGTGCTTCATTTGACCTATAGCAATGGTATCTATACATATAGATTGCCGAATCTAAGATAATTGATACCATTGCTCTATGTCAAATACTCCTAAAATGGAATGCTATGCTTGGATTTCATGGTATAAAATACTATAGTTCTACAAAATTTGTGCAAATAATTTTTAAATTTATATCCATCCATACACTTAACACAATTTAGATTAACTGATTTATTTTAATAATATTTTTTTTATATAGTCTAAATTTTGTCAACTCAAGTGTATGTAACTGGTGTCTAATGAGCATTTTTCTTTGTGGAAATAATTGTGTATATTTTATTACTCTTTGACCAAAATGTGAAAATAGATTGTCCTTTTCACTTTTTTTTTTTTTTTTTTTTTTTTTTTTTTTTTTTTTTTTTTTTTTTTTTTTTTTTTTTTTTTTTTTTTTTTTTTTTTTTTATTTTTTTTATTTGTTTTTTTTTTTTTTTTTTTTTTTTTTTTTTTTTAATTTTTGGTTGTCCCTTTCATTTTCTTGTTGCATCTAATTGATCTTCTTTAAAATAAGATCAGGTGCTTGATTTTATGGATTGAGCTTTTGGATACCGACAAATAACACATGTCCCCCCTCTCTTGGTATCAAATGTGCTTGATTAAGGGCCACTCAATTTAGTGAGGCGCTTAATCCTGTTTTGTGAATGGACCAGACATGACAATACATTTTTGGCTTAATTGTAATTTTGATTCTTTTATTTTAACAACTTAAACTTTTTAGTCTCTTATTGTTTAAAAATGAATAATTTAGTTTATCTATATTCATAAAATGTGTAATTTTAATCTGTTAAAATTTCTTAGGTCTATTTCAAAGTTTAAAACTCTCTTATTCATAATCCTACAATTCATATTGAAGAGCTATATCTTGTGAACATTCTCACAAAATTTTAGCTCGATCTAATGGTAAATGAATCTAAATCTGCAATAAGATGAAGACTCTTTGAATTTAACTAGACATACCTATTTAATTGGCTCAAATCTTCCATATTGTCTCACTTAAGCCCTGATTTTTAATCTTATCTCACATGAGATCACATCGTATGTAAAAAGCATTTCTTGCACTTATTGACAATAGTTGGCTATTGTGCTTATCAACTTGTAATGGGCCGGGCCTGAGTCCCCTAAACAACTCGAAAGAACCTAAAAAGTGCTAGGTTTTTGGCAAATGGCGCTCGAACTCCTTACATAGGACTTCAAGGCCCATGTAAGTGACTAGAGTGGAGTGGCCATGTAGGTGACAACATGGCACGTGGAGTGCTACGTCACTTATTAAAATTTTCTTTACCTGTAACTTGCCATCAGTTCCCTAAGAAGTCCTTATCAAAATGTTCATTCTGAAATCTAAATAGCCTTCTGTTGGAAAATTATAGTACTTTCAATAGTCACTAGTTTCAAAATGGAATAACGGAGAGGTAGATCCAAAATTCATCATTGAGATATTTTCTGATATTTCATTACATTGATTAGTTTAGTCTGATAAACACATCTAAGAGAACTCAAAAAAGCACAACATGAACTTCAGAAAAGAAAATAAAAATAAAAACAAGGAGGAGCTATGGAGATCAAACTGTATTCACTGTATCAGTCAGGGAACGTAGTATGCAACCCAATCCTGCTCTCTCTGTCAATTTTTCATGAATCCGAAGACACTGGTCGCACGTCGGCCGATCTCCGGTAGCTAAGCCTCTATACAAGTACCTATAGCAAAAATAACAATCTGTCACTAACGTGTCAGCAATGCCACAATCGGGCAGAAAATGGTGGTGGAAGATTGTCAAATCTCGGAAAGAAAATACAGCGAAGATATCATTAAGGGTATGTTTGGTAGGGGGAGTAAAATTTACTGTACTATGTGATGCTCAAGATTCCTCTGGCTAGTTAACATCATCTGAAGTGATGAAACTGGCCATTGCTGATACCAGGACGGCAAAGAAGGACTAATCACAATCACTCTATTATAAAGGATCATGCAACACTATCCCAAACTTGATACCAAGTTAAAAGTGATATAAAGCAGCCAAAGGAGGCAATTGGCAGAGCACCAAGAAGACTAAGATGCACCAAGTCCCTTATCCTTTGGGTGTTCCAGTTTTTTTTTGTTTTGTTTTGGGGGGGTGGGAGTCGACAAATGCTTGGTATCGTGAATTTGTAACAATAATAAGAATTAAATTGTTNTAAAGGATCATGCACCACTATCCCAAACTTGATACCAAGTTAAAAGTGATATAAAGCAGCCAAAGGAGGCAATTGGCGGAGCACCAACAAGACTAAGATGCACCAAGTCCCTTATCCTTTGGGTGTTCCAGTTTTTTTTTGTTTTGTTTTGGGGGGGTGGGAGTCGACAAATGCTTGGTATCGTGAATTTGTAACAATAATAAGAATTAAATTGTTAACAGTAATAATCGTTTTTAGTTTAAAAATCAGTTTTTACCCTATAAGGAGACTGAATGAGTGTGTTCGAGAAGTTCCAACTATTTCAGAATTGAGTTTTCCTCAACTGTAACTCGTGAAGAACCAACATGGACACAAAATATTCACACGAATATGAAGTGGGCATGCTTATATGGCAACGTTCAGAAACTTAGGATATGATACAGGGGTGATACATGTGTTCATATAAGTTAACACCTNGGATATGATCCAGGGGTGATACATGCGTTCATATAAGTTAACACCTCAAAAAAAGAAAAGAAATATTAAAATGTATCCAATATGTTCATAAACAGAGTTCTAGAGAGAATATAATAGATTTTTAGGATTAGATGGCAAAAGATTATACTTCAAACAACCACTTAAGATACAACAGAAGGAAAAGGTTATATTACAGTGTTTTGTTGTCTGAAGGAAAGGAAGCAATAGGCTGAATACTGGAGATAAAAAGCAAGAGAGGACTAGCATGCTAAAACTAAAAGAAATTTGACAGTGCAATTTGAAATAAGCTATTGGAACCTTCATTTGTACTTCAAAATATTTCTCCAAAATATATTCCAATTACATCTTATACATATTTTTGTAACATTTCAACTGTATATTGGAAATGCCAAGAAATATCCAGAAGTATTCCAGAAAGTATCATTTATAAATTGCTAAATCATATTTATGGATTGCATCCGACGTGTATTCCTTGAGCTTCCAATAAGCATTAGTATCTAGTGTGGATCAATTCAAATATAAACGGGTTTCAAAGTATACTAGTGGCATAGATTAAAAAAGAAAAAGCACCCCAAACTTCAAAACAAACTTGTGGAGGCATTTTGCATTCAAGTAGCCTTGGCAAGAGACATCTGATGAGAATTGTTGTACCATTTACTGTACTCATTTAATGGGAATTCGACTTGCTTGCAGCATAGGCATGAGCAATATAAGAAATTATTCTATACTTGACAATTTATGCAATCACAAACCATTTTGAAAATGTTTTTTATTTTTATTATAATTAATATGTTATGCAAAAAATATATACATAATAAATTATAAATGTAGAATGTCCTTGATGTGGGATGTTACTAAAACTATTGAACAACCTTAGAAAGATGTTAAGGATAAGGGATACACAGAAGGCTGTTACTATGCAGACAACTTTCTGGTCTCATGTAGACAAAAAAAATTAGTATTGGATCCTATAAATTGATTTTTAAACTTCTAACATACAGGCCACATGCACAACAATATATTCACAATTGTTTGATTCCTCAGTTTGCATGATCAATGAGAAATACTATGGTTTAAAATCTTGGAAATTTATGTAGATGTAAGAACGTGCTAGTGCAATCATATTCTTCATGCCAGAACATGGATCTGAACATATGCCGCATAAACCCCCTGCAGAATGCCATATGTATCTACATTATGAGTTAGCTAGTGCTTAGCATATCTTCTTTCCAATTTTCCAAATCTTAAAAGAATATGCTAACTACTTACTCATATGTATTACAGTCGTATATTCAAATTTACAGCTGCTTTTTTTCTGGTGGAGCCCATATCAATGGATGAGAAGGCAGAAACAGGACACACTATTTTGGCATTTCGATGGGTCTGTTGTAATGCCTAAGTTATTCTTCTCAGTTAACAATTCAAACGCATAATGCAGATTATGACAAGAAAAGCCAAGACAAGAATCAGGAAACGGAAAAACATTTGTACCCTTGAGGAGATTATATGTGGTATATGCAGGGGAATAAAACTAAGATAATCATGTATTAAAAATCTGAGACTGTTGCCATTACTCAAGCCAATTTTCTCCAAAAGAAGAAGCAATCTTAGTTAAGATTCACATGTACAAAATGTTAAACAAGATGCTTCACCACTTACTTCATAAGGATATCATAGTACTCGGGATCCAAGGAAGCAAGCATCCCATCCACATCCTTTATAGCCATTATAGCTCTATGCACTGCAATCCAATGTGCAGACTGCAAAAAGCCGAAGATCATATTAAAATCTCTTTGATTTCATGACATCATGATTCATTAACACCATAAACATATCAAATTATGAGGCTATATATCTTTTGAACAGTTTGGACTGTGCAAATACTAAAATCACAATTGCACTGTCAAGCAGCAAAATAACTAGCGTGTCTGAGTTCCACAAAAATGTAGGATTTTACTCTCCAATTTTTTGAGTACCCTAAAGTACTTCAACTCCAAGTGAGCTTTGAATAACAAAATGAACTAGTCTTTTTGCTTCTCCTGTGTAACTTCTGAAAAGATAATAGAAAAATTCCCAACGCTGAACTGTAAAGTGAATTTCAATGTTGCTAAAAAGCCCGAAAATTAAAACAAATATTAAACCCATGTTTTATTTTTTGATTCTTCAGGTTTCAAATATAAATCAGTCAACATAGACGAAGCAGAAAGAATCAAAGGCAAACCTTGCAACGTTCATCACCGGTCATGGCATGCGTGCCTTCAAGGGCAGTTTTAAGAGCTTCCACTGGTTTATACCTGCAATTGCATCAAAGAACAATTTTTTTAAGCATTTTTTGCTTAGTATAAATGAAAAAAAAATTGTGCTTTTAAGATAAACAGAACATAGGCTAAACAAAAGGAAGAGCTATTACTGTTTAAGTAAGCTTTCGATTTTCCGTGATTTGTGTTCAATTCTAGTAATTATAGCCTCTGCATTATCTGCTTCAACAAATCCTTCTGCTCCCGCCATTTCTTCTCTGCACCCTTTTCCCCCTCTCCTCTCTTCACTGGAATTTTCCCGAGAAAATTTATTCCCGAAAAAAATTCTTCTCCTTTATGCTCTGTAACTCTGTTTGGATTGGGGTAAAATCGAAATGCTCCGGCCAAGGATTGGGCGAATTGATATCAGAAAGGTACGATTTATAGTGTTTGAAAAAGAGGGTTGCTGGCAGGTATCGTAAATTAGAAATTGTCGATCTGCAATGCACAAGTACCAGCTCTCCTTGCCACTGTTACTCGTTCACCCAAGGAAGCTGGACCTAGGCGACAATGAGAATTGAAGAAGGAAGCAGGGATGAACGACAGAGATGTTCCAATGGACCCCATCTGGAGTGGAGATGAGGAAAGTTCAATAATAAATCAATCAAAAAGACTTACCAAAAGAAAAATAAATAATTAATTGAGACATTTTATTGAATTTTTCATATGATGTGAAACATTCGATGATTAAAATATTATTTAGTATAATGTAATTATTTTATTTAATATATATAATTATTTATTTATATAAAATAAATAAAATAATTATATGATACTAAAAATAATAATATATATATTAAAACATATTTTAAATATTTTATAGAGTAAGAAAAAACCAAATTAAAAATTCTCAATTTTTAAAATTAAATAATCTCTTCTTTAAACTTTTAAAACAAACAATATTTTTCTCTAATTAATAATATATTATTTATTTTTATGATTGGTATTTATTTATTGAAGATATGAATATGATCTTGTGGTTTATAATATAAACTTTTCTTAAATAATATATTTTTTACCAAAGAAATTCATTGATTGCAATGTCTA
This sequence comes from Cercis canadensis, assembly GCA_003255065.1. Taxonomy (NCBI): domain Eukaryota; kingdom Viridiplantae; phylum Streptophyta; class Magnoliopsida; order Fabales; family Fabaceae; genus Cercis; species Cercis canadensis. Next base: position 90,208 of record QAOA01001322.1, read on the forward strand.
CAACAGCAATACTTGAATACAATTATACTAGAAGGCAAACCATGAGGAGAAAAGCACTAATTTATCATAGCAAAAGCAAATCTCATGATTCTCAATTTCTCATCATGAAGTTTATAGGCCAGATTAGCAATTACATAGGACTCTACCATAACACTATACACGCAATTAGACTCTCTATAACTCACTATTCTCCAAACTCCAAACTCTTGTTTATGCGAGGCTAAAAAAAATTGGAATCATACAAAAAAAATTCATGTAGATCTAATAAAATTAAGATGTTGTTAATGTAAAGAAATAAAAAAAAAAAACATAGTTATTTTTTAATGGATCACTCATTTTCTTTCATAACCAATACGAATATATATATATATTAAGAAAATTTCACCTATTCCTTTCTTCTTATGCCACCATGAGGAGAGACTTCTATTTATAGTTGATCAACATCTAATTTTCATTATTCTAATTCTCTATTCCTTTATGCTTGTAAAAAAAAAATATTTTTTTCTTCCTTCTCATTCAAACAAAATAATTAATCTCAAGAGTTTGACATCATGGTAATAATGTAATATGCTCATTTAAATGAGTTAATATTTAAATTTTGGAACTAACACCTAATTTTTTTTTCTCTAAATGTTTCACTAAGCCAATGTGAAGGTGCCAAAAAAAGACTTATTTTAATACACAATAGCTAACCTAAAAAATACTTTATTATTAAAAAAAAAAAAAAAAAATGATTTGGGCTTGGCTTGCACTGGCACAACTTCTTTCTCAATAGTTTACCCAAAATACACCTTCTTTTTCAATTAATAATAATAATAAAATGTAAATCCAAACAAAGACAAGGGTAATTACGTCCTTCCAATTAAACGGTCATTATGATAATGACACTTTTGAATTTTGCTCCCTTGTGACACACTTTTACTCCCTTGTTTCCCGAGTTACACTTTCCTTGCCTTCAAAGTCTACCTTTCTTCATTCCCTATTTCACACAAAGAGCCCAAGCAACCACACAGCAAGCTTGCCCGATTCACCAATGGCGGATTCGAGTCCCTTCACCAAACCCCATTTCACATTCTCAGAGCTTAACTCGCTGAATCGACGAAAGCCCATTAAACAAGGTAGGTCTTTCCCAAACTTCCTCTTCAAATCTCTCTTCTTTGCTATGTTTATCATTGTTCTTCCCCTTTTCCCTTCACAAGCTCCTGAATTTATCAACCAAACCATATTTACTAAGTTCTGGGAACTTGTTCACCTTCTCTTCATCGGCATTGCTGTTGCCTATGGCTTATTTAGTAGAAGAAATGTAGAATCAGACATAGAAACTCACCCTAGTGTCGATAATACACCACAATATGTGTCTAAAATGTTTCCGGTTTCAACAATTTTTGGACATGGGTATGAAAATTCATGTGGGTCTGATGAGAAGACGATGATGCATTGTTGGAATTCTCAGTATTTTGAAGGTGAATCTGGGGTTGTGCCCTCCAATGGAGGTGCTGTTAGGGATGAACAGTACCAACCGCAATTGCCAATTTCTGAAGGTGATTTGCGCGATTCGGTTGGATATGACGGAGCCAATGTGGTTCAAGCTTGGAATTGGGAGTACTATCATAGTGAGCCAGTGGTTGTTGTAGCTCAACCTTATGAATGTGGTGAGATTGTTGGCTATAAACCTTTAGGGCTACCGGTTCGGAGTCTAAGATCGACAGCGAGGGAGTTGGATAGTCCTAGATATGCCAATGAAAGTGATTCTAGTTCAGGTTCTAAGGGTTCATCTAAGAGTGCAAATAGGGAATTTGGTGATCTGGGTCCTTCCAATTTGGAGCAAAAGTTTAATAATGCTGCTGGATCATCTTCCCCAATTCCCTGGCATTCGAGGTCTAGAAGGGTGGAAAGTGAAGAAAAGCATGGTAATGTTACTCTTCCTTCACATTTTAGGCCTCTTTCTGTTGATGAAGCTACATTTGCATCACTCAGTTCACGCTCTTTACAATCTACAACATCTTTCTCGTCCCAAATGAGTTTGTATTCTTCCTTGGATTCTGTCATATCAGAAAATAGGAACTTCCAAGAGGATGATGCGGGAAAGGAGAAGATTTTTTATGGGTCTTCTTTGGAAAATATGAATTTCCAAGAGGAAGACATGGGAAAAAAGGAGACTTCCTATGGGTATTCTTCAGAAAATATGAACTCGCAGGAGGAAGATATGGGAGAAAATGAGGTTTCTTATGGGTATTCTCCAGAAAATATGAGCTTGAGAGAGGACGTTATGGGAAGAAAGAAGAGTTCCTACAGATCTTCTTCAGAAATGAATTTCCACGAGGGACATTTAGGAAAAAAGAAGACTTCTCGTCAGTGTTTGCCAAGATCGGGAAGGATTGCAAGTAAAGAAGACATGGGGAAAAAGGAGACTTCCTATGGGTATTCTTCAGAAAACATGAACTTGCAGGAGGAAGATATGGGAGAAAATGAGATTTCCTATGGGTATTCTCCAGAAAATATGAACTTCAGAGAGGAAGTGATGGGAAGAAAGAAGAGTTCCTATGGGTCTTCTTCAGAAATGAATTTCCATGAGGGAGATTTAGGAAAAAAGATGACTTCTCGTCAGTGTTTGCCAAGACCTGGAAGGATTGCAAGTAAAGAAGATAAGGGGAAAAAGGAGACTTCCTATGGGTATTCTTCAGAAAACATGAACTTGCAGGCGGAAGATATGGGAGAAAATGAGATTTCCTATGGGTATTCTTCAGAAAATATGAACTTTAGAGAGGAAGTGATGGGAAGAAAGAAGAGTTCCTATGGGTCTTCTTCAGAAATGAATTTCCATGAGGTAGATTTAGGAAAAAAGATGACTTCTCGTCAGTGTTTGCCAAGACCTGGAAGGATTGCAAGAAAAGAAGACATGGGGAAAAAGGAGACTTCCTATGGGTATTCTTCAGAAAACATGAACTTGCAGGCAGAAGATATGGGAGAAAATGAGATTTCCTATGGGTATTCTTCAGAAAATATGAACTTCAGAGTGGAAGTGATGGGAAAAAAGAAGAGTTCCTATGGGTCGTCTTCAGAAATGAATTTCCATGAGGGAGATATAGGAATAAAGAAGACTTCTCGTCAGTGTGTGCCAAGATCTGGAAGGATTGCGCATAAAGAAAAGAATGGCACTGTTAACCGTCCTTCACATTTTAGGCCTCAATCAGTTGATGAAACTCGATCTGAGCCCCTCAATTCTTGGTCTTTACGGCCTACAGAATCTTTGTCATCCGGGGCGAGTTTGTACCCTTCTTTAGAGTCTGTTTCATCAGAAAATATGAACATGCAAAAGGAAGAGTTAGGGGAAAAGAAGAGTTCTCATGGCTCTTATTCAAGTTCACCATCTCCACCAGCTAGGATGAATGGAGAAACTACACTCCAAGCTTTTCATTCTCGTGGACATAGTATTGGCTCCTTGCTCCAACATGATATGAGGAGAAACCCGAAAGATGACATGAAGAGAAACCTGAAAGATGATTTAGGGGAAAAGAAGAGTTCTCATGGTTCTTCTTCTTCTTCAAGTTCATCATCTCCACCAGCTAGGGTGAGTGGAGAAACTTCAGTGCAAGCATTTCATTCTCGTGGATATAGTCTTGGCTCCTTCCAGCATGATATGAAGACAAACCTGAAAGATGATTTGAGGGGTTTGAATGGGATAATTAGAGACGAAGATTCATCGGGAAGCAAAGAGTCAGGGATGGATTCTTTGCAGTCAGACCCAGAAAGGCCTGCAAACCTAGCCAAAGCTCCATCAAAGGGAAAATCAGTTAGAACCAGAAGAGCCAGTGGACTGACTTCAGAGACAATGAGAACAGGAGAAATTTGTAATAAGCAAACTGATGAAAAGATGGAAAAGGTGTCTGATAATGAAGGAGCAGTGCTGATGAGAAAAGATAAAATGAAGAATGGGGGATCTGATCATCTGTTGAAAGGCATAAGTACGAAAAATCTTGATACTCCCAGTCCTAAGCTTGAGACAACATTTTCCAGCTATCAAAAGAGAGAGAAGCATGAACCGTCTAAGAATGTGCCTAAAGAAGACTTAGACATTGATCTTGAAAACATTCAGGTAAGCTCAGATGACGATGATGTGTCTGAATTTGTCAATGATTCAGGACTGGATTCTGAGGTTGACAAAAAAGCTAGTGAATTTATAGCCAAGTTCAAAGCTCAAATTAGGCTTCAGAAAATGGCATCAATTGAAAGATCAAGAGGGCCAAGGACTGGTGGAAACTATATTAGGTGATATGTAAACTTTCATACTTCTCTTAGTGTCTAACAAGATGAACATGAAGTTCATTAATGCTCATGTTATATTCTGTTTCATCTAGCTTTCTCTATGTGGGAAAAATTGGGGCCATTTCTCCATTTATGTAGTGGCTGCATGTTCCACTTATGTTTTATTTCATTTAAAACAACCATATCTCTGGATATTGCTTTCGTGCTGCGGTTTCTTTCCAACCTTAAATCCATCATCTATATTTTCTTGTCTCTGCGCCATAATTAGGTAATATATATATATATATATATATATATGATGTTTCAGCAGACATCTGATGATATTAGCAATCCAAATAAGGCGTATAATGGTTTAAGCAGGCTTTCTAGCCTGCTCTTTATTTCTATCATTTAGTCTCTTAATTGAAATGTTGTACAAGATTGCCTTAAGATCTCAATAAACTACTCTTCATATATTTCCATTACAGTGTATTTTTCTTTTTCTTAAGTTCTTGGTCATTTTCGTTTTTCTTTACTCCTTTGATGATAAAAATTTTAAGGTACTGAGTGGTAGTCTCTTCTATCTTCGGTGGATAGCTATTCAAATTGTTCTACTTTTATCAATTACTCAAGTTGTTGGATTTGTATCCATCTTGTCAGATGTTAACCTGTATTGCGTTTCCTGTTGCCCCATTTATCAAAGAGAACGACAATTCTATGTACTAAGTTTAAACAAGTAAATAACCTTTGTTTTAGTTCCTCAAAACGAGAAGCAGCAGGAAAGCAATTCAGGTTTAGTTAAATACTAAAAGTCTAAAACATTAAAGAATGAACAATTTTTTATTTTTTTTGGCTACGATTTTGATTCGAATATGTAATCTATAAGTTTTGATGATGACCTTAATACCACTCGGTTACAAGTTGCATGGTGTAAAGAATGTACAATTTAGCAATTCATGAGAAGTGAAAGTTCCTTATTTAATGAATAATTTAGCAATAACTCATAAACTAAATAATTTAAAAAGAGAAATAGTTCAAACAGTAAAAGTTTTCAAAAAGTTTAAATTCAATAAATTTTCCAAAATTTTGCTCAATTTAAAACTAGAAATGGAACTTGTAAACACATTACAGAAAATCTTATTGAAAGCCCAAACAAAAATAAGTTTTGCATAGTAAGCCCCTTTCAGTTTCATTGTTATGGCCTTCCAAAACTAAACTGCTGTCTTTGATTTTATGAACTCTAAAGGATTTTTGATGAATCAGCCCAATGCATGTTCAAAGATCACTTTATTTATATGACAAAGCAGCTAGATGCTAATCTTTAAATGAAACAGTTCAATGCATCTTTAAATGAAGGAGATTTGGTGACCCTTTTGGGCTATGAGTTTTGCAAGCTCAAAGCAGGGGAACACTGAACATAGCTATGTGAAGCTTCTGAGGCTGCTCCGCCATGGTGGTGATGGTGTTGGTGTCCAAGCTAAAACTGCTGATGAATTTATTGGGAAATGTATATTGGATTTTGATCAATGACCTAGTGTGAACTATGATTGATAATGTTTTAATAATCTCACCTGAAAAATGAGTGTTGAATCTGTGTGAAGTGAGACATATAAACAAATGGCACTTGCTGTATAAACAAACATGTCACAGGGTTTACTCAGGACTTCAACATGAAAGAATTGATAAATGATTACTAAGGTTCATAGAAGGGAAGTGAGAATTCCATTAACTGAAATAAATGATAAAAACCTATATGATATAAAATAGAAAAATAGTCTAAAGTTTGAAAATAAAATTGAGCATTACAAACATATTTCTGATAACCTCCTAGAAATTCTAAACAACAACAAACTTTAGATATAGCATGTAATCATTAAGAACTGGGCTGCTAGATTATATTTTTTTGACCACTTTTGCATTTTTTATGCAGTACAATGCATGGATTAAAAACATCTTTTTTTTATATGACAAAACAGATTTACTGCTAATCCTTGGATGCAGGTCTGTGCATTTCCATAAATTCAACAAAGTCATCTATGTATTTTTGGTGTAGCTCTTTGTCCCCAACTATCTTGCTCATTTCCTTTGCTCCATTTCTGTAAACCTTTCTTTCCTCTTCCAAAATAACTGATCTCAGTGACTTAGCCACTGAATCGCTAGTGAACTTTCCATCTTGCTCCTTCCTGGGTACTACAATTCCTACCTTTTTCTCTTCCATAAGCCTGGCAACTAATCCTTGTTCATTCATGAAGGGCAGCATAATAAGAGGGCAAGCAAATTGAAGACTCTCTATCACTGAACTCCAACCACAGTGAGTCAAGAATCCCCCAATAGACTTGTGTGCTAAAATTCTCAACTGAGGTGCCCAACTAGTCCACACAACTCCACGACTATTTGATCGATGCTCAAACCAATCCGGAAGCTCAATTGAGTCACTGGTAGCAGGGCTATTTTGCTTCTTCAGAATCCAAAGAAAAGGCAAACCAGATAGTTCTAACCCAAGAGCTAACTCTGTAAAATCTTCCTCACTTAGTGTGACTTCACTTCCAAATGCTATGTAAACCACCGACTCTTTCTCTTGTGTGTCTAGCCATTCAACAATTGTGTCCCAATTATCATGCTTCCTATCCTCACTAAATTGAAGTGAAGGTGGCAATAACCCAGTTGGAATCACTGGTTTTCTGCATTGGTTTTCAAGAATTTTTAGAGACACACCTTCAATCTCCCTGCAACTTCTTGAAGCCAACACATCAGCACCATAAAGACTTGATTTGACTCGGAATACATCTGAAACCCCGGATTCATTTTCTTCAACATGATCATCTGACATTCTCTTGTCCTCAAAGGGTCTAAGAGCTACTTCAGAGGAGGTCTTGCTTGCCTGTAACAGCAAGGTATCAAAAATGAAAGAGACTCCAAATGCACTAAAAATGCAGAAAAAGATGCCTAAGATGCCAAGCTTGGCATTGATTGGCGGTAACCAGTAAGGTGCAAAGTCATATATAATCCAATCAGGTTTGGATGTCTCTAAAAACTGAGCCAGTGGTTGTTCAAGACCATCAAAAGCTTTCTTAAGATATGGTACGATGTGGTGTGGCACATCCATGGTGGCCTCTGCATTTTCAGGGAGTTTGTGTACATGGGGAAGAGGGATTTCAATTAGATCTATTCAAGGTTTTAGATTTGGAGGGACTTTGGGTAGGCGTTGGATGTTTCTTGGTGTTGAAATGAAGGAAATTTTGTGACCCTTTTGTGCTATGAGTTTTGCAAGCTCAAAGAATGGGACTAAGTGACCAAAGGCTAGCCATGGGAACACAGCTATGTGAAACTTCTTAGACCGCTCTTCCATAGTGGTGATAGTGGCCATGCTACGAATGCTGCTAAATTTATATGTAAATCAACGTTGGCTTTGTTTCTTGAGTTTTGCTAGTCACACGTTTACTTTTCTCACACAATAAACATGGCCTTTGAAAGTTGATAGCTGCCCCACTCAAATCAATTATTGCAGATAATTTAAGCACCTAGAAGGACAGCTGACTAACCATTTATCTTCGG
>QAOA01001322.1:101153-162757 GCA_003255065.1 Cercis canadensis
GGCTATTTACATTAGCAAATGTTACATGAATAAGGCACATATGTCATATTCTAAAGTGATTGACCTGAACATATAGACCAACTAGCAGCGTTGTTGTAAGCCCAGCAACAGCACCAATGCTGATCAGAACAGAAACATATTTTAGACCTTTAGATGTAAAAGCTTCAGCCAAAGGAGCATCTTCCCCAAGAAACTGGTATGGAACCATTCCAGTAATCACTAAACAAACTCCAATGTACAATGCGATACATACTAAGAGGCTTCCAATGATGCCTATTGGCAAATCCCGCTGAATAACAAGAGGTAAAAAAAAATTAAAAGAATGGTTAAAAATGGTGAACTAATAGGCAAATCATCTATAACATAGACATCAAATATGGTGTCTAGCTTATTCAGAAGGTAAGCAATCTCAACATCACATACCTGTGGCCTCTTAGATTCTTCTGCAGAATTAGCAACTGCATCAAATCCAACATATGCAAAGAAGACCACAGTAGCTCCAGTAAATATGCTTTTCATACCATTTGGAGCAAAGGGAGACCAATTAGAAACATCAACCTCAAAAGCACCAGCAAAAATGACAAAGATAACAATGATTACCTGCAGTCAACAGTAATATAACTATTAATTCTGTTCTCGAATTAACCCCTGCATTAATGCAATGCTTATATATGTGTATGTGCGTGTGTCAGTGGTAAATGGAAAGGAACCTTTCTCACAGTCATAAACGAATTTAAAACTGAGGATTCTCCAACACCCCAGCAGAGAATTAAAGTCAGAATCACTAGGAGAATTGGAGCCAAGATATTGATCGATAGAACTCCTCCAATATCTTCACCATGTCCAATCCATTTTGGAATGTTATCTTTAAAAATGGGAAAGAGCTCTAGAATTGTTACTACATAATTTGCTAGGCTTCGTGCTATGCTAGCTGCCCCAATATGATAGTCAAGCATTAATTGTGCAAAAACAAGAAAAGCAGTGAGTTCGTTAAAAGCAGTGAGGAGAAGGGCAATATTCATGCGCAAGACTAACAAAAATGCTTTACTAGTACAAATCAATGCCTAAAACAAACTTTTCCCATCCAATCCACCTCCTCAACAGATATTCATCAGGAAATACTTATCTTGCTATTAACACAAGTATTTCACGAAATAATTATGATGATTTGGTTCGGTATCATTGGAGTTGTAAACCATAGAGAAGTTATATCTTTCCCTCAAGGATCTAATGATATCTTCTTCTTGGGGACAAAGTGAATCCAGGGCTCCCAAAATTCTGTAAGAAGCTTTTAGATTGCAAAAGTGGAATTATTCATATATTTTTAAAATACTGGAAAGAAGTCTCTTCTCATTTATCTAGCCATTCAATACCTGAATACGAGCCTCAATCTCTCTTCTCTTGTCCAACCTTTGGCCTTTACTGTCCCACACAGTCAGATATATGATTCCAAGGGTTTTATCCTACATCATGACAATACTCAATAATTTCTAAACTTTTCCATCATAAATGCATCGTTAAAATATAAAAGGTGCGAGAAATTCATGTGAAAATATGAAATCACTGAAGGCAAGTATAAAGAACAAATATTTACAAATAGTCTACTTTTCTTACCTCTGAATTCTGATATAATCACTTTGAAGAACAGAATTTGGGCTTTTCTTTCCCCTCTTAGCATGAGATCTGGTCAGAGGAAATGAAGTAATACAATACAAGATATTTGTAGGTCATTCTTGATGGCTCCGTCAGAAGCAGATGGATCTCTGTTCACAAGTATTCCAGAAATATCCTAGATGTTTGTCTTCAATTCCCAAATGTGGGCAGCAATGAATTTAAAATCTGTACAAATTCGTTCAGAAAAATTCCTGTAGTTCATCCAACATCGTGATCAAGACACTTTGCAAGAGAATTGCTCAAACCAATGTTTTAGTGCAGTTGGGTGAATCTTGAAAACACGAACTATAAAACACCTTTCACTGGTTGCAATCAAGCTTGCAATGGAATAGTTTATCGTACACAGACCCTTTTCTGTAATCCACATATGAAATCTGTACCTAGGCTTGATGCGGTTCTCTAAGTCAAAATTCAAATAAGCTGGAAAAGTGCTCAGATACTCTAAAGAGGTTCCCATTTCCTGACTAAGGAAATTCACTTTTCGCTGTAAAGCTTTAGGGTTTTGGTTTAGAATCTTTGGGCTCATACTTACCATCCGACAGAGTGTTGAAAATCCAATCCCTAAATGGAGCAGGCAATCAAATCTTTCCTGTATCTTGCTTCTAGTACCATGCAAGTGAGCTAACATCTTCAAGGTCAAAGCATTTTCACCAAAGCCCAAGCCATGCAAGTAATTTAATTTACTCATGGTATGAACTGGGGTTCTTGAAACACGAATCCTCTCTAAGCCATCTAGATATTCTTTATCCAGGACTCCATTAGGATAGCTTACAATATAAGTCAGTAACAACTGATGATTTCCATCCTTGATCTTATTGAAGAACCATTCATGCAAATTCAAAGCCCTCATTACATCAGGCAGATTAGCCATTTTGTTTGTTCCCAGCACATGAGCATAATTTTCATTAACATCCTTCAAATCTTCAGAACTCAAGTCAAAGTGCTTCAGTAATTGGAAAACAGAAATCACTGGGGTCTCCAAATTATGTTTCAACAATTCTGAGCTCTGTAGAAGCAACAGAGCGACTTCCTCCTTCTTGACAGAAAATCTACAGAAGTACTCTACCTTTTGAATTAACTTCTCTTCACTATGTTCGATAAATATGTTTTTGCTCCTTCCCAAGAGCTCTCCAAACTTCCCCTTCCCACCATTTAAATCGTAAAACACTCGAAGTTTCCTACATACCTCATGCCAAGCATCCACATTTACCTCAACAGATCCTGCCAAACCAAAATCTAAAAATACTGTCTTCAGATCAGTAAACAAAGCATCAATTTCAGCACCCACTTGGCCTTCCTCACTCAATACATGAGGGAAATTTAAACATATACCAATCACTTGAATATTACTAAACCCATATTTTTTAAATTCACAAAGCTTAGACTTCAACTCTAGCGCACTTCTCCTAAAAATGGAACTCCTCTCCCTATACAACTTACCCAACATAATCCACGGAAACCCAAAATCTGAAAGAGCAGAAGCCGCATCAAGAAGAGACCCATCTTCTGAAAAGAAGAACTTTTTCACAGGCAACAGCCCAAGAATGTCATTGTAGTCTATGCCTATGCTTTCAAAGAAAAATTCAAACTCGTTAATGGGGTGGTACCTGAGGAGTTTTTTTAAGTTTTTTAGGAAACTCAAAGGCGAAAACTCCACCTTAGAAATGAGATTGTCGAGAGAGAGAAGAGAGTTCTTGCCAATGTGCTCGGCGTAGGTATAGGGCAAGGACCTAGTGCTATGGAGATAATCAGTGAGGGCCTTCTGTGCTTCTCGGATTGCTACTTTCCTGTGCTTGGAGTGGATTTTTGAGAGGTTCGGGAGCTTCGTGGCGGTAGATAGATGGCGGTAGAGGAATGAGGAAACCAAATTGGATTTGGAGAACATGATTAGAAGGGTTTAGGGTTTTAACCAAGGTTTTAAAAACCGGACCAGTGAGCAAACCAGTTTCGCAAAAAATACTGGTCAGACCGGTTTACCGAAGCTTTTTTTCAAAATTAAAGATTCAAAAAGAAAATATAGAGGATAAAGAACAAATCATCAAACTCAATTCAGTACAATGCTGCCATGCAAGATCAATCTTTGCTCTAAGAGATTGTAATGATGTAGCAGTTGAATTTTGTTCAGAAGATGTCATATTCTCTGAAAATTAACAATAGAAAACTGATTAAGACTATACAGCCATGATTAAAAAAAAAAAGGTAGAACTATTAAATAGCAAGGACAATTGCAGGAACTCCAAAGAAATGAACATCTTAAGTAATAGCATCCCATCTAGATGTCAACCAAATTAAAAATTGGAAATAGTAACAAGAGGGGAAGAGCTCCTTACAACATAAATTTGAAATAGTAAACATCATATACTGACACAAGCCAAAAAACAATCCATGCAAGATTAAGTTCAACTAGAATAGGTACAAAAAAGATGAGGGCCCAGTTATGTTATATGTACAGAGTGTGCTTCTAATAGAAGAAGATGCAATACCTTATCCTAATCTAACACTTTGACCACGTCAATTGTCTTCTCCCCTCTCATGACCTTTCTCTTATTCACTCACTATTTTTTTTTTTTCCTTTTAGTTTGGTAGCAGAATTTAAACTTATTTATTTTACATATTTTTCAAATCAATTTGAGAGATATCCCATAGTTCTAGGACGTTTAATATCCACTAGCTAGCTAAGGCATGAGAATACAAAGAAAAGTTAAACCAATCACAATAAGACAACGGATACATGTCAATTGTACCTTTATGCTTGTCTTTGTTTTCTATCCGCAAATACCAATCAGAGAGCAGCTTCTGCTTCACCAGATCTTTCAGACATTTCAAAGAAAATGACCTCCAAATTCCAATATCACCTCAGCAGTGCATTCTGAAATATTTATATGTCAAAACACTTGTCAATTCCACTCACGGTTATTTTCACTTTAACGTTCATTTTAAACTTCATCCATGAGTCATATTCATGATCTTCTTCCATTAAGAATAAATCTCAGTTTTACCAAAACTTGAATCTCTCCTTCATTAATTAAACCCTGTTTTCCTTTTTACCTCAAGAACAGTTTCCTTTTATGGCTTTTGTAATCTAAAGCAAAATGGTAAATGATAATTATAAGAAGATTAAGTTGAGGATTTAATCATATAAATATAGATGAAAAAAAGAAATATCGGTCATTAATACAGAGTAGCTAGAAAGAAGGAAGGAAGAAGAACTATACCAAAGAATATATAATGCACGTAAATTTCATCTAGATATTATATAAACACACCTCTGTTGTTGTTGCTGTTTGATTTAAAACAAATCACGAGAGATCTGCTGGTTGGCAATTAGACACCGAGTCTGATAAATGATAATATGAGAGCCAGTAATACACCGCTCGTTTTGATAGCCAGTATCCACTAGTCACAACGATGCATTTCTTCACCAGTCGAAGGGGAGGAAGAGACTTGGGGAAAACTTGAAGGACGAGGTCCAAGTCCGTCGACTGTCGAAGGGGAGGGTGAGGCATAAGGGTTTCAATTTCAAAAGTCGGTAAAACGACACTGTTTCAGGCTCTTTCAGCAGAAAAACCAAAGAAAAAAGGATATTTTGAGAACCGGCCGGTTATTGAAAACCGGTACCGGTTCACCAGTTTACACTGGTTTTTATCGGTTGAACCGCCCTACCGGTTTTATGCTTTGAACCGGACCGTTTTTTAAACGGGTCCGCCCGGTCGAACTCTATACAACTTACCCAACTAAAACCAAGATATTTTAATTGGGTCAGGGTTTTAAAATTGTCAAAAGATTCAAAACCTAACACAAACTAACCTATGAATGCCTTTATAAGATATTTAACATGTCATGTGTGTAGATGTAAATTTTGATGTAAAAAGGTTGTTCTCAAAATTTATAAATTATGTGTTCAAATTTAAAATTGTAACAAAAATATAAAAAAGAAAAAAGATGTAAATTTTGAAGTTGAGAACTTCATGATAGGACTAACTTGTACTCACTTTTGCCCCGTAGGGTTGGTTAATATATAGGAAGTCCATTGTATGATGATGGTGACATATGTTCAAGCTCTTCAAAGTGAATTATGTTGATCTTCATGTTGAATGAGGTCTGTGTTGGCCTTTCCCATTATTATTATTATTAAGAGTGTCCCACAGTCATGTTTTACAAGTTTATCAAGTTTAATAGGTGAGGCCAATAAAATCTTATTGAAGAGCCAAACATAAATAAGTTTTGCATAGTAAGCCCCTTTCAGTTTCATTGTTATGGCCTTCCAAAACTAAACTGCTGTCTTTGATTTTATGAACTCTAAAGGATTTTTGATGAATCAGTTCAATGCATGTTCAAAGATCACTTTATTTATATGACAAAGCAGCTAGATGCTAATCTTTAAATGAATCAGTTCAATGCATCTTTAAATGAAGGAGATTTGGTGACCCTTTTGGGCTATGAGTTTTGCAAGCTCAAAGCAGGGGAACACTGAACATAGCTATGTGAAGCTTCTGAGGCTGCTCCGCCATGGTGGTGATGGTGTTGGTGTCCAAGCTAAAACTGCTGATGAATTTATTGGGAAATGTATATTGGATTTTGATCAATGACCTAGTGTGAACTATGATTGATAATGTTTTAATAATCTCACCTGAAAAATGAGTGTTGAATCTGTGTGAAGTGAGACATATAAACAAATGGCACTTGCTGTACAAACATGTCACAGGGTTTACTCAGGACTTCAACATGAAAGAATTGATAAATGATAACTAAGGTTCATAGAAGGGAAGTGAGAATTCCATTAACTGAAATAAATGATAAAAACCTATATGATATAAAATAGAAAAATAGTCTAAAGTTTGAAAATAAAATTGAGCATTACAAACATATTTCTGATAACCTCCTAGAAATTCTAAACAACAACAAACTTTAGATATAGCATGTAATCATTAAGAACTGGGCTGCTAGATTATATTTTTTTGACCACTTTTGCATTTTTTATGCAGTACAATGCATGGATTAAAAACATCTTTTTTTTATATGACAAAACAGATTTACTGCTAATCCTTGGATGCAGGTCTGTGCATTTCCATAAATTCAACAAAGTCATCTATGTATTTTTCGTGTAGCTCTTTGTCCCCAACTATCTTGCTCATTTCCTTTGCTCCATTTCTGTAAACCTTTCTTTCCTCTTCCAAAATAACTGATCTCAGTGACTTAGCCACTGAATCGCTAGTGAACTTTCCATCTTGCTCCTTCCTGGGTACTACAATTCCTACCTTTTTCTCTTCCATAAGCCTGGCAACTAATCCTTGTTCATTCATGAAGGGCAGCATAATAAGAGGGCAAGCAAATTGAAGACTCTCTATCACTGAACTCCAACCACAGTGAGTCAAGAATCCCCCAATAGACTTGTGTGCTAAAATTCTCAACTGAGGTGCCCAACTAGTCCACACAACTCCACGACTATTTGATCGATGCTCAAACCAATCCGGAAGCTCAATTGAGTCACTGGTAGCAGGGCTATTTTGCTTCTTCAGAATCCAAAGAAAAGGCAAACCAGATAGTTCTAATCCAAGAGCTAACTCTGTAAAATCTTCCTCACTTAGTGTGACTTCACTTCCAAATGCTATGTAAACCACTGACTCTTTCTCTTGTGTGTCTAGCCATTCAACAATTGTGTCCCAATTATCATGCTTCCTATCCTCACTAAATTGAAGTGAAGGTGGCAATAACCCAGTTGGAATCACTGGTTTTCTGCATTGGTTTTCAAGAATTTTTAGAGACACACCTTCAATCTCCCTGCAACTTCTTGAAGCCAACACATCAGCACCATAAAGACTTGATTTGAGTCGGAATACATCTGAAACCCCGGATTCATTTTCTTCAACATGATCATCTGACATTCTCTTGTCCTCAAAGGGTCTAAGAGCTACTTCAGAGGAGGTCTTGCTTGCCTGTAACAGCAAGGTATCAAAAATGAAAGAGACTCCAAATGCACTAAAAATGCAGAAAAAGATGCCTAAGATGCCAAGCTTGGCATTGATTGGCGGTAACCAGTAAGGTGCAAAGTCATATATAATCCAATCAGGTTTGGATGTCTCTAAAAACTGAGCCAGTGGTTGTTCAAGACCATCAAAAGCTTTCTTAAGATATGGTACGATGTGGTGTGGCACATCCATGGTGGCCTCTGCATTTTCAGGGAGTTTGTGTACATGGGGAAAAGGGATTTCAATTAGATCTATACAAGGTTTTAGATTTGGAGGGACTTTAGGTAGGCGTTGGATGTTTCTTGGTGTTGAAATGAAGGAAATTTTGTGACCCTTTTGTGCTATGAGTTTTGCAAGCTCAAAGAATGGGACTAAGTGGCCAAAGGCTAGCCATGGGAACACAGCTATGTGAAACTTCTTAGACCGCTCTTCCATAGTGGTGATAGTGGCCATGCTACGAATGCTGCTAAATTTATATGTAAATCAACGTTGGCTTTGTTTCTTGAGTTTTGCTAGTCACACGTTTACTTTTCTCACACAATATACATGGCCTTTGAAAGTTGATAGCTGCCCCACTCAAATCAATTATTGCAGATAATTTAAGCACCTAGAAGGACAGCTGACTAACCATTTATCTTCGGAATCTAAGAGAGAATGATTTAATCAATTAAATTTAGGGAAAGTTGTTGTCTAATGGAAAATTTACTATGAAAATAATAGGAGGCATTGCAATGTGCAAATCATAAGATGTCTCAACATATAAAATATGAGACAGTGATCTGAGTGGAGGGCCATCAAATCAACATTGGATTTGTTTCTTGACTTTTGCTAGTAAAACGTTTACGTTTTCTCACACAACAGTAAACATGGCCCTTGAAAGTTGATAACTGCCCCACACAACACAAAATCATTATAGCTGTAACTGGGTACTCAAACAAGGATCCGAATCTAAGAGATCTTGTAGGCTGTAGCATTAGCAGCCCCGAACAATAATTTTAAGGCACTTAAAAAGACAGCCAAGCTACCAGTCATCACCGCAAGCAAGAGTAGGGTTTTCCTTGTAGCCTGATTGGATTTCCACTCCTTTTGTTTGGCTGTAATTATATATTATTGTACACCATAACACCAATAAGACTAATGAAATTTAGGAGAGTAAACTCTTATTTGGGTCACAAAAAGATTTGAGTTTTCAGATTTTCCTCCTTCAATTTTTTTTTTTTTGTAATAAAATTATCTTTCAAACATGAATTTATATTTGATACATTATCGATGGAGTTTAGAGTTTAAAATTTACAAAAGCCACTTGATTTATATTTTGTTTATAATAAACAATTTATAAAAATCATCTTAATGATGATCTAAGATAAAAATTTATTAAATTAGAATTTATATTTAAAATCAATCATGCTCGTTTATTTTATATTCTTATGATTTTTGTATAAAAAATACATTTTGAAATATAAAAAATCTCAAATTGAGATACATAAATAAATTAAGAATATTAATGTCTAAAATTTGATTTATTATAAATAAAATTATAAAATTTCAATCGTTTTATCTCAAATAGTAACTCTTCAAACATTAAGATGGTTAACAAATTAGTCATCCCCACGTTATTGTAATATGTTTACTTTTAAGGGAATCACTCACATAAGTGAATANTTTAAGGGAATTGCTCACATAAGTGAATATATCAGTGTAGGAAAGAACAATAACTATTGATGGTGAACAATCGAAAGGGATCTGAAGCTTCACCTTAATTATTCAAACGTACAGTTCAGATCCAAAGAATTTTCTGCTCTATATGATTTAGTGATGTGGTGCACTTGGCCCACGGGGAGTTGCAATTGGGGTATGATGGGGTTTTTGTTGGGTCTATGTATTCAAGAGTGGTGACTAAACCAAGAGTGAAAAGCAATTGTTTTGCCTTTCCACCAAGAAATTTTCAAACCTTCTACTTCGTTCATTGTGTTTTAATCTTGTTCAATCTTTTGGTTTCTTAAAACTTTTTACAATTTTACTTAAATTATATATTTAGCTCCCTCAAGATTTGAATCTCCTCTTAAAGGCCCTCAATTAATTTTAATCCCATTCAATGTTCTAAATTTAAATTTATCATATTTTCGTAAAAAAAAAATGATAAATATATATGTCTCAGGATTTAGCTAAGACTCAAACATAAAAAAAAATTGATAAATGAATGAAAAATTCTCACAAGAAAAGAGCCTATACAATTTAAAATAGAAACATATATAGTTCAAAGAGCAAACAGTTCAAATTCACAATGTAATGAAATTACTCTCATTTTGAATCTAAAATTAACATTACACAAATATAGCTGAAAGCTTATAAGAAACTCTGAACAAGAAAAGATCTTATATAGCATATTAGCATGTGAAGTGTAACAAGTAGGCTGCTAACTAGCTTACATGTTATATAAGACTTCACTTAGATGCATTAACATTACACAATTTCTTGTTTATCTAACCACTCAACAATTTCCTTCCACTCTTCATTTTCGCCATCATCACTAAATTCGAGTGAAGGTGGCAATAATCCAACCGGAATCACTGGCTTCTTGCAGATCCTTTCAAGAATTTTTAGATACTCACCTTCAATCTCCCAGCAACTCCTTGAAGCAAACACATCAGCACCATGAAAGGTTGCATTGAGCCGGAATACATCTGAAACCCCAGACTCATTTTCTTCAACATGATCCTGGGACAGTGTCTTGTCCTCATAGGGTTTAAGAGCTACTTCGAAGGCGGGTTCGTTGACCTGTAACACCAAGGTACGAAGAAGGAAAGATGTACCAAGTGCATTAAAAATGAAGAAAAGGATTCCTGAGATGCCGAGTTTAGTGTTGATTGGTGGTAACCAGTGAGGTGCAAAGTCATAAATAATCCAATCAGACTTGGTTCTCTCTAAAAACATAGTCACAGGTTCTTCAAGACCATCAAAAGCTTTTTTGAGATATGGTACGATGTGGTGTGGCACATCCATGGTGGCCTCTGCATTTTCAGGGAGTTTGTGTACATGGGGAAGAGGGATTTCAATTAGATCTATACAAGGTTGTAAATTTGGAGGGACTTTAGGTAGGCGTTGGATGTTTCTTGGTGTTGAAATGAAAGAGATTTTGTGACCCTTTTGAGCTATGACTTTTGCAAGCTCAAAGTAAGGGATTATGTGACCAAATGCTAGCCATGGGAACACAGCTATGTGAAGCTTCCTAGGTTGCTCTTCCATTGTGGTTACTGTGTCCAAGCTAAGAATGCTGCTGAATTTATTTGCATTTAACGTTAGCCTTTGAAACTTCAGATATAGATGACTCACCCAAATCAATCACTGCAGGAAAATGGAAATATGTAGTTAACTTTAGTCATCTAAAAAGACAGCCAAGCTACCAGTCATCATTGCAATCTAGATATTAGATTTATAGTGAAGTTTAGGAATAGTGAATTATATAGTTTAAAATTTTTACATGTCTTACACTAGTGTTTAAATATCATTTTTCGTCCTTCAAAAATTGGTACACCAAAATTTCTAATAAGGTTTTGAGAAACTTAAATATTGTTTGGTGCGAAACTGGAAAAAAAAAAATTCATATTATAGGTAAAGCACTTGTGTTTTAAGAAAGTGTTTGTCACATAATATGAAATATGAAATAACTAAAATATTTCTCAGGTTATTCTGTTTACCTGGGTAGAAGGCACTTTAAACTGAATTTTTTTTTTCCAATTTTGCACTCCAACATTCTTGTCTCTTTTACTTTTTAGTTACATAGAAGTGCAATACTTGTGAAAAGAGAAATAGAAAGGGAGTACACATGACTTCAAACACCATGGTATCTATTAGAGTTGTCAAATCGGGTCGGGCCCGTTTGGTTGGCCCAACCCGCAATGCAAATGAGGTGGATTGAGTTCATGTGTTTCTAACCCGTTTAGAAGCGGGTTTCTGAGCCCGCCCTGTTGGGGTTTCAAGTTTTGGGCGAGGTGAGTTAACCTGCCAGTAAATTTTTTTTTTTTAAAAAAAAAAATATACATTTTGAAATCAAAAATCAAAATTCCTAACTCTCAAATTCTCATTTCTATTTCTCAATCTCTCCTTTTCCTTTCTACTCTCTTGCACGCACGCACCTACATCTCACCTCCGACCACCATTTCTTCTCAAATTTCTCCTTCGCACGTCATCACCTCCGGCACCGACCACCGTAGTTGTTGCTGTTGCTGGGTGATTCTCAGTAATTGTTGCTGGTAATTTCTTTTGGGCTTGCTGAGTTGCTGTCGTTGTTGCTCCATGGCACACATCGGGCTTGGTCTTGGTGGCTCACCACCACCCTTTTTCTCCATTGCTGCCTTGTCATCACCGATAAGTTTTCTAGTTTGACTTCGTTGGTCTATAGTTAGCACGATGTGTGCCTTGCAAAGATGACGAAAGATCTCTCCATATAGACGTTATTCCATGTTGCCTTCTTAATCTTGGAGTTTATTCTTCAGTTTCTTTGCTTGTCTATGTTGAAGAATACATAGTCACCGATCATTCAATTAGTAGATTAAAAAACATGTGTAAAAGTGAAACCATATTACTTTGATATTGAATTGTTCTTTTTACTGTGTTTTTTTGCCTTGCAAAATAAACTAATTGCGTCTGTTGGCCTACTAAGATCCTTTCTCGAAAATTTTCCTAATATATGCAGATTTCTTTTTTTCTTTATTTAAAAAAAGCCATTGAACTTGATATTTAGGATGCAATTGTTCATCTTATTTCTTACTTTAATTGTCTTTCACTTCTTTCAACTTTCATCCCTAAAGGAACATAGACTTGCTAAGGTAGTCAACAAATGGTGATAACTGGAGAATGCAGCCACCAGTAATTGGCCAAACAACCAAAACCTGCAGGAAATGATTAAAGTAGATCTTATGGAGTTAGAATTCTTATAACTCTTCAACTTATATTTGAATCTTCCAATATCATTGAAACATAAACAAAAATTTTAAATACCAACAACTTGTGAGCATGTTTCTTGTTGGTGGTTTGTTAAAGAATTTTCCCTTCTAGAAATCAATGTAAAATTAGTTGTGACCTATTTCAAGAAAGGTATGCTGTTTTTTTATACTTCAATACTTAGAGGATATATTTTTATANAAAAAAAAAAAAGAAGCATTAGACAGTGGCTAGAACTTGGTATTCAAATATGACAATAAAAATATAATGCTCTCTACCTAATAATATTAATCATTTTTTAAAAGAACAATCTTAATAATATTACACTAATTGACAAATGCCTTTTAATTTACAACGCATATGATTGCTGACATAAAGTTGAGTGCCACAATTTTGGAGTTCTTTTTTCCTTTTGCTTTATAGATGCAAAACTGACTCAGACTTTTCACTTTACTATTTTCCTAAAAAATTTCATTTCCACGACAAGACAGATGCTTCTAGGCTTAGCAAATAGCAATTGGAAAACTTACCTCCTTGCCAGGGCCAAAGGGTACATTAGTGGTGTGCTTTCATCTAAATTGGTCTCAAGATAAGATTTGCTTTGATTTCATTCTTGTCAGTCTCAGCTCGATCTTTGATGACAATAATAATAATAATAATAGCTACACACCAATTGCATCTTAACACAGTTGCACTCTCTATTTGAGTTAAAAGAAAAGTTACAAATTTTGAACAAGTCATACCAGCTCATATATATGCATGGTGTGCAAATAGAAAAAGAAGAGATAAGAACCCATGTTATATAACTTTCAGTCAAAAAAATATATTCTAGATGTACAACTATATGTAATTGTTCAAGTATTGACATTTGAATTTACTAAAAAGTAAGTTTCAGTGAACCCATGTTACATAATGTATATATAGATAATGAAGATTGTGCAAATTTTAAAACAAGTTTGTCACAAGACGGATCAAATGTTATTTTAAAGATTATTGAAGATGAAGGAAAATGAGAAGAAGAAGATGATTTGAATGATGTGATGGTTGATAAATTTTGAAAAACTTTGTATGGTTTGTTTTAAAGATTATGTTGCCATATTGGTATTGGTTTTTTTGGACTTGTCATTTGATGATTGTTTGTTACTTTGTTAGACTATTTAATTAGTTTTGGTCCTCTTGAATGATTTGAGTTATGTGATGGAGAATTATTTGTTCAAATATTTCAATTAATGTGGTTGTGGTTGGTGTTTTGCTGTTGCTGATTTACTTTTTCTTTATTTTTCCTATTTTTGGCAAGCTAGCCTGCCTAACCCACAGCGGGTTGTGTTGGGTTTAGATTTTATCAGCCCGCCCTACCCTGTTTGGTAGAGGGTTAGGGCGGGTCAGGATGAGGCGGCCCGTTTTGACAGCTCTAGTTTCTATAACTAGAAAATGTGCTATTAGACCTATATTTTTTTTTGTAACCCAAGAACCAGGGCCCAACTCCAACATTTGGATGGAGCCAGACTTACTAAACCTAGGACAAGTCATCCATGCTCCAAGGGTCCCATTGTTGAAACACCTACAACTGTAATTTTGTGCGGTGGAGTGCTTTGAGACCCTTATTTTATCAATGAGAGGTCTCGAACACAAGATCATCTTCTTGTGAGAAGAGTCTTGTGACCAACTGATTTACAGTCCAGTTAACTGCTATTNTTCTTGGACTTGTCATTTGATGATTGTTTGTTACTTTGTTAGACTATTTAATTAGTTTTAGTCCTCTTGAATGATTTAAATTATGTGATGGAGAATTATTTGTTCAAATATTTCAATTAATGTGGTTGTGGTTGGTGTTTTGCTGTTGCTGATTTACTTTTTTTTTATTTCCTATTTTTGGCAAGCTAGCCCGCCTAACCCACAGCGAGTTGGGTTGGGTTTAGATTTTATCAACCCGCCCTACCCCGTTTGGTGGCGGGTTAGGGCGGGTCAAGATGAGGCGGCCTGTCTTAACAGCTCTAGTTTCTATAACTAGAAAATGTGCTATTAGACCTATATTTTTTTTTGTAACCCAAGAACCAGGGCCCAACTCCAACATTTGGATGGAGCCAGACTTACTAAACCTAGGACAAGTCATCCATGCTCCAAGGGTCCCATTGTTGAAACACCTACAACTGTAATTTTGTGCGGTGGAGTGCTTTGAGACCCTTATTTTATCAATGAGAGGTCTCGAACACAAGATCATCTTCTTGTGAGAAGAGTCTTGTGACCAACTGATTTACAGTCCAGTTAACTGCTATTAGACATATATATCGACTAACTAGTGGGTTTTTTTTGATAAAAGTCAAGGAAGATTGACTAACCTGAGAAATTTAGCCAAATAATTGACCAAAAGAAATACTATTTTGAGAAGTATTTACACTTTTGGGGTTATTCTAAAACAATTTACCAAATTGGCACTGTTTTGAATAAAATAATCGAAAGGAAAAACGACAAAAGGGGTCCCACTGTTTGAGAAGAAAACACTAACTCATTTTCCATGTTGACTCTCCTTGGGAAGGTGGAAAACGCAAAAATGAATATGTGTTTTTCTATAGAAAACACGAATTCATTTCCGCGTTTTCTTTCGTTTTCAAGAAGAAACCTGTCAGGAGCTTTTACGTTTCAGTGCTTTCAAACAAAAAAAAATTTGCTTTTTGTTTTAAGAAAACGTGTTTTACATTTTAGTGTTTATTGTTTAAAACACTGTAATATTTTAGCGTTTTCTGAGAAAAATGTTTTAGCGTGTATTGAGTGAAAAAAAGTGACTCATTTTGGTAAATAGCTTTAAAAGTAACCTAAATTCGTAAATTTTTTATTAAATAGCATTATTTTGGTAAATTTGCCACTCTTATTTGGGTCACAAAAAGATTTGAGTTTTCATATTTTTGTCCTTCAAAATTTTTTTGTAATAAAATTGTCTTTCAAACATGAATTTATATTTAGTATATTGTCGGTGGAGTTTAAAATTTACACAAACGGCTTGGTTTATATATTTTTTGTAATAAACATTTCATAAAAATCATCTTAATGATGATATAGGTAGTATTAGATAGTTTATCTATAATTAACTTTAATAAAACACGATAAAAAGTTATCAAATTATAATTTATATTTATAATTAATTATGACCATTTATTTTATGTTCTTATGGTTTTTATATGAAAAATGTATTTTGAAATATAAAAAAATTTAAATTGAGATACATAAATAGGTTAAGAATATTAATGTCTAAAATTTGTCTTATTATAAATAGAACTATAAAATCTCAATCGTTTGTGTAAATATTTTACTTTTCACCGCCAGTACCCAAATAGTAACTCTTCAAACATTAAGATTGTTAACAAATTAGTCATCCGTACGTTATTGTAATATGTTAACTTTTAAGGGAATCGCTCCCATAAGTGAATATATCAGTGTAGGAAAGAACAATAACTATTGATGGTGAACAATCGAAAGGGATCTAAAGCTTCACCTTAATTATTCAAATCTACAGTAGATCCAAAGAATTTTTCTGCTCTATAAGATTTAGTGATGTGGTGCACTTGGCCCACGGTAAGTTGCAATTGTGGTATGATGGGCTTTTTGTTGGGTCTATGTATTCAAGAGTGGTGACTAAACCAAGAGTGAAAAGCAATTGTTGTGCCTTTCCACCAAGAAATTTTCAAACCTTCTACTTCGTTAATTGTGTTTTAATCTTGTTCAATCTTTTGGTTTCTTAAAACTTCTTACAATTTTACGTAAATTATATATTTAGCTCCCTAAAGATTTGAATCTCCTCTTAAAGACCCTCAATTAATTTCAATCCCTTTCAATATTCTAAATTTAAATTTGTCATATTTTCGTAAAAAAAAAGTACAAATATGTATGTCCCAGGATTTAGCCAAGACTCAAACATTAAAAAAATTGATAAATGAATGAAAAATTCTTACAATAAAAGAACCTATACAATTTAAAATAGAAACATATATAATTCAAAGAGCAAACAGTTCAAATTCAAAATGTAATGAAATTACTCTCGTTTTGAATCTAAAATTGAACATTACACAAATATAGCTGAAAGCTTATAAGAAACTCTGAACAAGAAAAGATCTTATATAGCATATTAGCATGTAAAGTGTAACAAGTAGGCTGCTAGCTAGCTTACATGTTATACAAGATTTCACTTAGATGCATTGAAACCATTTCTTTTCCAAGACAAAGCAATTGCTAATCCTTAGATGCAAGTGCATGCCTCTGGATTTCCATATAATGAACAAATTCATCTATGTATTTTTGGTGAAGTTCCTTGTCCCGAAACGTCTTACTCATCTCCTCTGCTCCATTTCTGTAAATTTTTCCTTCCTCTTCAAGAATCACTGATCTCATTGACTTAGCCACTGAATCCCTAGTGAACCTTCCATCTTGCTCATTCCTGGGTACTAAAATTCCTACCTTTTTGTCTTCCATAAGCCTAGCAACTAACCCTTGTTCATATCTCAAGGGCAGCATAATAAGAGGGCAAGCAAATTGAAGACTCTCTATCACTGAACTCCAACCACAGTGAGTCAAGAATCCCCCAATAGACTTGTGTGCTAATATCCTCAGCTGAGGCACCCAACCACTCCACACAACACCGCGCCCATTTGATGGGCGCTTAAGCCGATCCAGTAGCTCAAAAGAGTCACTGCTAGCAGGGACATTTTTCTTCTTTAGAGCCCAAAAAAAGGATAAACCAGATAGTTCAAATCCAAGAGCTAACTCCGTAAAATCTTCCTTACTTAGTGTTCCCTCACTTCCAAATGCTATGTAAACTACTGAGTGTTTTTCTTGTTTATCTAACCACTCAACAATTTCCTTCCACTCTTCATTTTCGCCATCATCACTAAATTGGAGTGAAGGTGGCAATTGTCCAACCGGAATCACTGGCTTCTCGCAGATCTTTTCAAGATCTTTTAGATACTGACCTTCAATCTCCCAGCAACTCCTTAAAGCAAACACATCAGCACCATGAAGGGTTGCCTTGGCCCGGAATACATCTGAAACCCCAGACTCATTTTCTTCAACATGATCCTGGGACAGTGTCTTGTCCTCATAGGGTTTAAGAGCTACTTCGAAGGCGGGTTCGTTGACCTGTAACACCAAGGTACGAAGAAGGAAAGATGTACCAAGTGCATTAAAAATGAAGAAAAGGATTCCTGAGATGCCGAGTTTAGTGTTGATTGGTGGTAACCAGTGAGGTGCAAAGTCATAAATAATCCAATCAGGCTTGGTTCTCTCTAAAAACATAGCCACAGGTTTTTCAAGACCATCAAAAGCTTTTTTGAGATATGGTACGATGTGGTGTGGCACATCCATGGTGGCCTCTGCATTTTCAGGGAGTTTGTGTACATGGGGAAGAGGGATTTCAATTAGATCTATACAAGGTTGTAAATTTGGAGGGACTTTAGGTAGGCGTTGGATGTTTCTTGGTGTTGAAATGAAAGAGATTTTGTGACCCTTTTGAGCTATGACTTTTGCAAGCTCAAAGTAAGGGATTATGTGACCAAATGCTAGCCATGGGAACACAGCTATGTGAAACTTCCTAGGTTGCTCTTCCATGGTGGTTACTGTGTCCAAGCTAAGAATGCTGCTGAATTTATTTGCATTTAACGTTAGCCTTTGAAACTTCAGATATAGATGACTGACCCAAATCAATCACTGCAGGAAAATGGAAATATGCAGTTAACTTTAGTCATCTAAAAAGACAGCCAAGCTACCAGTCATCATTGCAATCTAGATATTAGATTTATAGTGAAGTTTAGGAATAGTGTTGTAGAGTGTCTGAAAGCTGAAGAGATGGGACGTAAATGCGAGAGAGAAAGTGAAGCTAAAGTAGTTTATTGCTTTTTCTTTTCTTTCATTGCTTGATACAAATCAGTAAGTCAATATTGTATATTCCACCTTCTAGTCTACAACTAACTCTAGCATGTCCAGAGTCTTCTTTATTTGTCTCTTGTCTGCTAGACTTCAACTCTAGCATGCTCAGTCCACTTATTCTAATTGTTTTATAATTCTTACTACTATAATATTTTATAAAATAATTTTTTTTATAGAATTTTTTTGATTAATTTTTAATACTGCACTTTAATCTAAAAAAATCATAAAGTCTAAACCTAGTCTCTAAATTTAATGAACTTTTCCATTGAAATTGGGCAAACTAATTTAAATAATACATATTTATAAATTATTTATGTAAAAATAATATTTTTTAAATTATTTATTTAAAAAAGATAATTTTAATTATTTTATTATTTATTATTCTAAGAGGAAGTATGTTATATACAAATAAAATGTGTATTTACTGAAAACATTATAAAGCGTGTTTAAAAATCGTGTGTTCAGTGTTTAAAAATGTTATTATGATATTTTTAAAACTAAACACATTATAGAGTACGAGACATTCACGCTTTAGCCTTGTAAAGGGTGTTCAATTAAAACACATTTTATAGGATAAAGCATGACTACCTTTTTATATTGCATGAACATGTTTCATCTTTTACAAAATAAAGAGTGTTTTAATTAAATACGCTTCTAAAACGTGTTCTCTCTATATAAAAAATAATAAAATATTTAAAATTGTAACTTTTAAATAAATAATTTAAAATTATTATTTTTACATAAATAATTTATAAATATATATTATTGAGTTCAATTTACCTTTTGTGAACAAAGAAAATGAAAATATGGACTTGACTTTAGTCATCTAAAAAGACAGCCAAGCTACCAGTCATCATTGCAATCTAAGATAAGATTTATAATGAAGTTGAGGAATAGTTGTTGCCTACTGAAGAGTTCAGGAAGACTATATATAATTTCCCAAACTTTCCATGATGCAAGTATATGTAAAGAAGGGATAAATTTGTAATTGTAAGTATACAAATAAAGCATGCCACCACATGAAAGCTGCATTATGATGCGACTGCAGCCAAATACTAAATACAGTATCCAATTCCTACTTTGAGATAATCGAATGTTATTTGTATAAATGTAAATGTAAACTTTTTTCTATATCTATAAAAATTTTACATGTCTTACACTAGTGTTTAAATATCATTTTTCGTCTTTCAAAAACTGGTACACCAAAATTTCTAATAAGGTTTTAGGAAACTTAAATATTGTTTGGTGCGAAACTAGAAAAAAAAAAAATTTCAGTATTATAGGTAAAGCGCGTGCGTTTTAAGAAAGTGCTTGCCACATAATATGAAATGACTAAAATATTTCTCAGCATTATATGATTATTCTGTTTATATATATATATATATATATATATAAAAGAATAACCATATAGTGTCAAATGATATTTTAATTATTTTACCCGCATTGAATTTTTTTTTTTAAAAAAAAATTTGCACTCCAACATCCTTTTTCTCTTTTACTTTTTAGTTATATAGAAGTGCAATACTGTGAAAAAAAAAATGGAAATGAAGTACACATGACTTCAAATATCATGTTTTCTATAACTAGAAAATGTGCTATTAGACTTATATATTTTTTTTTGATAACCCAAGAACCAAGGTCCAACTCCAACATTTAGATGGAGTCAGACTTACCAAACTTGGGGCAAGTCATTCTTGCTCCAGGGGTCTTGTTGTCAAAACATCCACAGTTATAACTTTGTGTAGTTGAGCGCTTTGAGACCCTCATTTTATTAATGAGAGGTCTCGAACACAAGATCATCTTCTTGCGATGAGAGCCTTATGACCAATTGATCTACAATCCAATTATCTGCTATTAGACATATATATAGACTAACTAGTGGGATTTTTTTGATAAAAGTCAAGGAAGACCAACTAACTTGAGGAATTTAGCCAAATAATTGACCAAAAGATATACTATTTTGAGAAGTATTTACACTTTTGGGGTTATTTTGAAACAATTTATCAAAATGGCACTATTTTAAATAAAATAATCGAAAGGAAAAATGACAAAAGGGGTCCCACTATTTGGGAGATAGCAAAATCCTAAAGATCCCGCTATTTACGAAATAAATGGATCAGGTACTGTTGAGAATGTCTAATCCCTCTATTTCACAAATAACAGGATTTTTAAGATCTTGTTATCTCAAAGAGCGGGACCTCTTTTATCATTTTTTCTTTTAATTATTTTATTTAGAATAGCACCATTTAAGTAAAATATTTTTAAACAATACCAAAAGCGTAAATACTTTTTAAAAGTGCTTTTTTTTTCTCATCAAAAAAACCCAAGCTAGCCTTTTATTAAGCCAATTCATGGCAACAAAAATACACTGCTAACATCAATTTCTTTCATTGTCAGAGCTAGGAAGGGCCAATACATTACTAACTTCATACTATTTTTACACTTCTCTAATTTGTTTGTAAGATTTGTTATTTATATAGATAAATTTTACATTCTGATAATGATTTAATTTCATATTGTGACGGTAGATTTCAAGATCTTTGGTTTAGTGGTTATTGGGTTTAGGGTTTGATACACGCCATTGTTTTGTTCTCTTTATATAAATGAGCCTCTTTGCTAGAAGCTTTTTTTAATCTCCTTAAAAAATAGAAGCTTCTCCTTAAAATCTTTTCTAATATAAATTAAAATATTAAATAAAATTTAAATGAACCTAGAAAGAACAATATGAACAAAAGCATAGTGAAAAAAATAAAAAGATTTATATTAAGGGGATCACTAACCTATTACTTAATGTGGTAGTGTTACCGCCTCCAATTTGGTCTCAATTGGAAACTAAAATTAAACCATATAAGATGTAAGGTGTTGTGTCGGAGAAGAACTATTTGTGACAAAATTAACCGTTGAGGTCATGATAAAGTACAATAACATAAACGATGATCTTGTTGAAAACATATTTCTTGGTTGTTGCTATTTTACCCCATCTAAATAGGTGAGATAAAAAAGAATAAATATTTTACTGAGAGTTTGGAGCATAACAAACTTTTGATTTTGGTACCATTGCGAATATCTCAAAAAATTAAATCACCTAGTATGAGTAACAATCTCAAATTGCTAACTAAATTTAAATGAATAGGGTGATTCAATTTTTCGAGATATTCGCAATAATACCAAAATCAAAAGTTAGTTCTGCTCCAAACTCCCAATAATTTTATTTTTTTTCATTTTTACCCCATCCATATGATTGAGGTAGGATAAAGTCTATCCTATTTCTTTCATTTTCTCATTGATATTTATCAAAACTCTATGTACCCTCTAAAATGTACCTCACTTTTAAGGATTCAAATCTCTTTCATCAATATGACAAAGCAACTAATTTGCTAATTCTTAGATGCAGGCCTTTTCATTTCCATATAATCAACAAAGTCAGCTATGTATTTTTGGTATAGCACCTTGTCCCCAAATATCTTACCTATCTCCTCTGCCCTATTTCTGTAAACCTTTCCTTCCTCTTCCAAAATTACTGATCTCAGTGACTTAGCCACTAAATACCTAGTGAACTTTCCATCTTGCTAATTCCCGGGTATTACAATTCTTACCTTTTTTTCTTCCATAAGCCCAGCAACCAACCCTTGTTCGTTAAAGAAGAGCAGCATAATAAGTGGGCATGCAAATTGAAGACTCTATTACTGAACTCCAACCACGTGCAGTGCTAAGATTCACAACTGAGGTGCCCAACTCCACCCCAGTCCATGACTATTTGATTGGTGCCCAAACCAATCTAAAAGCTAAATTGAGTCACTACTACCAGAGCTACTTTGCCTCTTTAGAGTCAAGAAAAAGGGCAGACCAGATAGTGCTAATACTATAGCTAACTGAATAACATCTTCCTTCCTTTGTGTCACTTCACTTCCAAATGCTATGTATACAACTGTCCCGTTTCCCTGTTTATCTAACCACTCAACAATTGTGTCCCAATTTTCATCCCTGCTACCCTTATTTAATTTCAGTTCCCCCCCACCCTTCCCCCAAATGTTCTAAACCTAGATTCGCCTTACTTTTGCAACAAAAATACAAACATGCAACAGAGTTTAACCAAGACTTCAAGATTAAGGTTATGTTTGAATAGAGTATTTCTAAAATTTACAAGAATTTAAAATACTTGAATTTATAAAATATTTTGTTTGTATACATTTTATTATAAAAGAAAAATTTAACCCAAAAAAAGAAATACACTGAGTCAACTCAAATTCAAATTTAATATTAGTAAACTTAGTAAGTTAACTCGTCGCAAACTCACTGAGTCAACTCGCTGCCATGCAGCAAGCTTGATTCTCTTGTTTGAGAACTCTTGCTTCTTTGATTCTCTTTATTTGCTTCTTGAATTATTAGTAGTTCATGGATGTTTAATTCTATTTTAGAATGAGTTGGGAGTTTGACTAGTTTTGTGTGTGTTTGGTCAAAGGAGGAATAGGAAGGAAGAGTTGTTTGCTTGGTGGTGGTGCTGGTGGTCGACAACAGCAATGTTGGTGGGTGGCGGCGACAATGGAGGTAGCAATAGTTGGAGGAGTGTTGGGATGGTGAACAAGAATGAGAGGAGAGGAGAGGAGAGGTATTGGGAGGGAGAGGTTTTGGGGGGGGAAGTGGGTGAGGGTGTCAGAGGAAAATGAGAGAGGGCTGAGACTGAGAGAATGAATTTGAAATTCACTCTATTTTGAGTGAATTTGAAATATATTATATTGAGACTTTGAAAGTTACTAAAAAAATACATTGAAATTTTGAAAATATCTCTAAAAATTATCCAAACAAAGTAATTGAAAATTAGCATTTTAAATACACTCTAAAAATATATTACACTCTAAGAATATCCTATCCAAATACACCCTAAAGAATTGATAAAGTGACGCCATATATGCTGGTGGTTATTGGGTTTGGTGGTAGATGCGAGATAGACAAAGTGACGAGGAAGAATTATGCATTTTTGTTTTGTTTTTATTTTTTTTCTAGTATTTTGGCTACAATTCAAAGTTTAAATACAAAACTCACAATTTCTAAGAATGACCTTAGTATCAATTTACCAATGGCTACTTATTTTTATTTTTTGGACTTTGCCACTTAATCCATTGGTGGCATTTTGCTTTGCCACATAAAGAGTTAATATGCCATATAAAACGTTACTAGTGTCATGTCACCAATTCCATTCCATTAAAAGTTAGCAGACTACATTAGACTAACTTGTAAGAAATTTTGATATTTCAAGAATGATTTTGTTACAAAAAAATCTTTAGAAGACAAGAATGTAAAAAAAAAAAAAAAAATGAAAAAAAATTCAAGAACTTAAATGAGTTTACTCTTAAAAAAATGTGAATTTGATTTTAAAACCTCAACATTTTGTGTAACCAAGTTTATAGAAATGTTTTTATTTTAATTTGTGAATAAATGTGCATTTTTAAATTTGTGAAAAAAAAATTAGACATCAAGGTGGTAATTGTAAATGGCCTTTCTCTATGGATAGTGTGGTTATGCTTTGTGAGCTAAATTGATGTTTCTTTGTTTAGCTAAAGGAAAAAAATAAAATAAAAGAAAGTTCATTTCACCTTTTTTTTAATACATATAGTATATGAGTATTTTTTTTTAGTTACAAAAAATTGTAATAAGGATAAGTTATTCTAATACTACTGGATAGAGCACTAGTGGTATATCAGGGATCCCACAAGGGGACAAACAAAGGCCCACCTAAAAAATTACCTCTAAGATATTTTTTTGGTCTATAGAGGAGGCTACTTAACTAGCCTCTAAACGCTATGGGATCTCCGTAATAAGGGTTACCCACCAAACAAAATTTTTTGTCACACTTGAATCTTTGACTTCTTACAAATAATTCAAAAGTTTTCTCCTCTAGCTCACTCTTAATGGCTTGATATGTTGATGTCACTGAACAAAAATGAAAGCAACAATATGACTAACTTGCCTTATCAGCATTGGTGAAATTATTTCGTTTGCATTATGTTGCATAGTAAAATAATTAAAATATCCTATAGGTTATATAATCATTATATATAAAATATATAATTATACTTTAGTATATGGTATTGAACATGATAATTATAAGCTCAAACCAATAACCCCATACATAAAAAAAAATCATATATTTTACATATAATAATAACATACAATAATTTTATTGTGCAATGAAAATAAATTTAAGAGTTTATTCCTTTTGGGTTCTAAAACTTGAAAAAGAAAAAGATTAGAAGTGCCAAAGCACCTATTTTTTAAAGAAGTGTTTGCTATATCATATAAAATTATATACTCATTATTGGTATATAATTATTCTATTTATATATATGATTATTTTATTTTTATTTAAACATAATAATCATATAATATTAAAAAATATTTTAGTTATTTTTACCATATAACAAATACTTACTTAAAAACTTTATCATTTTGACAAATTATTATTTTTTATTTCAAGTTTTTTTTATTTGATTTTATTTCAAGTTTAGAATTATTCTCTCTAAATTTAACTTCTCATTTCTCATGATTCAGTTTCCCATAAATATTCATACTCAATATTTGTATATTGATATTTAATCATATTTCGCATTACTTTTACAGGCAAACAGAGTGGATAATATAGAATATTAAAGAGCAACGGGAAACGGCCATTTCGTGCTTCTGGCTTCTGGGAAGGGAAGCCATTGCCGTGCCAATGATATCTTCAGCACCTTCTCTCCTTCCGAGTCCATCTTTCCCGGGTAACACTTTCTCTATCCCTCTCTGTCTCTGTCTCTGTCTCTCTTTTCTCAGACACACTAACACTCACAGAAGGACTCCATTGACACGAGATTGAATTTGTGGACTTGCGTTTGTGGGTATTCTTGTTGCTCTAACTTTCCGGGATGAAATTTGAGTATGGGGTTTGAAATTTTCAATCTTTTGTGGCAAATTTTAGTGGCTGTGTAATTGTTGTTGATATTACAGGGAATGTATGGTGATGGATTATGCAAATTTTTGTTGGTTCTATTTAACCCACATTTTAGGCATAAAAAATTGGATAGAATAATTTAGTTATGCATTAATTTAGGCGACACACACCTCTGTTAAGATTGCATGACTTTTGCTTCTCTGTTAAATTAATTGGAGCTGGCATTGTTGCTGTAAGGTTTGACATTTATTTGGTCCAATTAGAGAATTGAATTTGTTGGGGGCACCTCTCAACTGAATAATTTTTATTTATATTTTCTTTTTGCAGCAATTTCCCCTATACAAGGAACTCTATTTTCTCAAAGGAAACAATTAAGTCCTGTCTGCAAAAATAAAAAATCGAAGGATAAACAGTGAGACTGACCCTTTTTTTATTTTATTTTTTGTGAATTTTCTGGAATGGATTATATTTTAGCCTGTTTGGTTGCTTGTTATTGATATTATCTTTATGGACAGTGCGCAGGACAGTTACATACTACATTCTGAGGAAGCATTAAGGCGGAAATTCATCGTTTCAGTTTTGCTCTCCACTGGTGTTTTTCCAACTTTATCTGCTTATGGGAAGACAAAGAGCAAGAATCCATATGATGAAAAACGCTTGTTAGAACAAAATAAGCGGGTACAAAGAGAAAATAATGCACCAGATGACTTCCCAAATTTTGTTAGAGAAGGTAACCGTTCTGGCAATTACATCTCTGTAAAGATCTACTTCTGGATGCTTCCCTCTGCACAGTACCTGATTTGACATATATGTCATCCTTACATTATTATGATACATTCTCAGTCCAACAAGGAATGTTTTACCATAATGCAACCTCGGATCTGTCTGTCACAGTTGCAAAAATATCAGTGTGAAATATTTTTATGTCTGAAATTTGTTTGTCATGATATTTTTTAGAGTTGAAATTGATTAATTGAAATATGTTTCAGGTTTCCAAGTCCAAGTAGTAGCATCAGATGACTATGTAAAGCGTGACTCCGGGCTGATATACCGGGATTTTGAAGTTGGTAAAGGTGATTGCCCAAAGGATGGTCAGCAGGTTTTTCTTCTAAGTTTATCTTGTGTCAAAGTTCTAGTAGAAGCACTCACTAAACTATTAAGCATTGGACATCACAATGAGAATTAGAATTGTCCCTTTGTCATTGAATGCAACTCGCCACACCTCTAAATATAAATAGAAAACAGAAAGAAGCATAGCTAATTTTGATATTAAAACATATGCTTCATATTGTGGAATGCTTTGAGGCAATTGTTTACACTGCATCACCAATATATACTATGTAAATAGATTATTAGCAAGTAGTTAGTCTGTTGAGTGAAGAGAACAAATGGAAAATGATGATTGAGGACTTTGATTGGCCAGGAATAATGTAATTTTTGCAAGATCCAGAGGAAAGTTTCGAGGAGCTGAGTATTATTTGTTGAAGAGTTTGTTCTCTTTGTTTAGCTTGTGTGCAAGGCCATTGTTTAGCCAATCATCCTAAATTTTCTCTTTAGCAAGATTCTTGAATCAGGAGTTACTTCTTGATGCCATGCTTAGTTAGAATTCTTGCTTTTCATAGAATCTTTCTGTATTCGACTTACTTAATGGATCTCTGCAGTAAATTGTTGCACATCTGCTTATTCGCATCTATTTCACAAATGAAATTATTATTGGAAGAATAATTCAAAGTAGCTCCCTGTCACAACTCTAATTTTTAGTTTTTAATATTAATATTGTTCTGCCAACCTTATCAGGGGCATTGATTTACGATTTTACAGTTTGGTGAGATGTGTAGTTGATACTGGACAATATGGTAACTGTGAAGCTATGTGTAATGCCAGTTTCAGGATTGCATAACTGCAAATACTAAGCATTAGGCACCAGGAATATAATTTTTTTTCTCAAACAAACAAACGAGTGAAATAAACAAATTGAATTCACTAATTTTTGCCTTAAATATTATCTGATTATGTATCATGCTTAGTAGGGAAGCCAGGAGTAATTGTAAATTTTTATCTGTTTTTGGAAGCTGCCTCCTAAGATTAATTACTTTTGCAGATAATTTTTCACTATACTGGCTATAACGAATCTGGCCGGCGTATTGACAGCACTTACTTACAGGGCTCCCCAGCCAGAATCCGCCTGGGTACTAATTCGTTGGTTCCAGGTTAAAATTTTAGGATTTACTGCTATTAGTTGTTCTTGTAAAGTGTAAACTGCATGATGAAGTGGACTCAACCCTCGTTTGGTTGTTCTCTTTCCCAAAAAGATCCAAACGAAGAGGAAATAAGTGAAAACGAAAGTGAAAAAATGGATTCCATTATGCAGGATTCGAGGAAGGAATTCGAGACATGAGGCCAGGAGGGAAGAGAAGAATCATCATTCCCCCTGAACTTGGACCACCGGTCAGCTCTCACTTCTCTCATTTTCTTTCATCTTCCTTCTCAGACTTCTTGTTTATTGTTGTTGCTTAGAACTTAAGAGTCTGTAGAAAAATTTCTTAGAAATTTGTCTTGCGTTTTATTCACACAAAACTATAATGCATAACAGCTAAAGCACATAATTAAACTGAGACTTGGATCTAGCTGGTAGGAAAAGTGATCAGGAAAAACAAAAACAAAAAAGAAGAAAACATCTCTTTGAGTTTTGGATATATCCAAACTCCAATAATGTCTCTGGTCTAAAAAAGTAGAACATAAGGTGTAGGATCTAGAATTATCTCCAAAATAATTATTTGTTCTAGTTTCTGCCAATCACAGTTGTTCCATAAATTCATATCTCACTTTTAGCTTTTTCGTTTAAGCAAGTGTATTCTAATAGACAAATGTAATATATAGCTATTTCTGAAAAGATTTGAGCTTCCTTTCTCAATAATTCCCAATTGCATGACATCCTAAGAATTGAAAATTATACACATGTAGGGAACAAGATCTATTTCATGTTATGATTGCTCAAGATCCTTTTCTTTGAGTGGGCATAATTCTGCTATTTTACATCTCCAAATGCACAGATCAATAACTTTTGAACCTGTATTTACTTTTGCACCTGGGTCTGAAATTTAGGAAGAATGTTGAAATCTAGTACTTAGCTGGTGAGTTTACTTGTTAGTTATCAGAACTGATGTAATGTCAACCTATCCCTATGCAGATTCAAACTGGTGTTTTCTTCAATCTTATTTATTTCCAAATTACAGGCACATGTAGATTGCAACTCCTAATTCTGAGCTGAATATTCTGCAGGAGTGCAGCACCTACTACCAATAATTATTTTAATAATCTTTTCTAGGAGTTACAGTTCTTAGTAAATGCACTACACTTATATTGAAAACATAATTTCAAAAGATTATCTCCTACAGGTCCTGATCTTTTATGTTGTGCAGGTAGGACCTTCCACGTTTTTCAGCTCAAAACAGTTTGAAGTATTCGACGTCGAATTGCTAAGCATACAAAATTGTCAAAGGAGGACAATAGGCTTTTACTCGGATGTTGTATGCAATGACTAACAAGGCTAAATCATGCCGTTTGAGCTGTTAGGAACCATCTTTGAATGCTTGCTTGCGGATGAAGAACTAGCAGGAACTAGATTTCATACTCTTTGTTGCTTGTTTTGAACTTGGTCACTACAACACAAATTATGGCTAGGATTTATTATGCTTTCTCCACATTGTAATACTATTTTTATTTTTGTAATTGTTGAAACAGTAACCTCGGAACCTTTAGCTGCTGTCTTTGACAGAGCAGATTGATTCTTGGGGTTTGTAATCACTCCAACTATTAAGAGAATTCACACTCAGATCCTCTAGTCACAAGAAACAATCTTGAAATTTAGAACTTGTTAGATAACAGAAATACCAAGCCAACATGTTTTCCACTTTTCAGTATACATATTTATGAATTATATTCATGTTCAGTATAAAGTGGGAAACTCCCCCTTGAGAGTGAAATTCAAACATAATACGAGAAAAGACACTACAGTATTTAATAAACATTAATAGAACCTTTATAACTTAAAGGGGAGAGAATTGAAGGGGAAATAAATGTTCTATTTGCCCGGTGGAAGTTGAAAGAAAGGAGCCTTTATAATTTCTAAGATATGCATTTGTGAGTTTTCTTCATAATGACCTTGAATGAGTATCTGTTGATTTCCTAAATATATTTTACCAAAAAAAAAAATCAAGTTTCTTATGCAAAAACTGATTACAAGCCACAGTTGTGGTAGATACAAGACGACCTCTAGACAGAAGTATCCAATAACACTGAATAATTCATTGAGCTTCTTCCTCGGACACCCTAAAATAAATGATAGTCTCTTCTGAACTAGGATCAGCGTGGTACTGACCATAAATTGCATAAATACAAACCATAACAGCACTAAGAATGACAAATCTCACCCATGCTTCATGATGTAACTGTAAAATGAACAAGATTGTGTTATTACTTGCCGACTTTATAGCTTTTCAGAACAATTTCAAAACCGAGAGATCAAGAGCATACCTGAGCAAATAAGAACATGTTGAAGAACACGCAAATTGCTGGCAGAAGTGGAACCCACGGACAAGAAAAGCCAGGTGAATCTGCATAAACCTGAGATGGAAAATGGCAGAGGAGAATTAACGAGGGAAAATAATATCCAAATACAATACATGGAAAGAAAGCAGTGAACTTTTCTCGAGCGACTTTCCACCTTCTACTATTGATAAAATGCAACTGAAGTAGCAGAAATTTAGATAGATCTCCCCACCACCTCCAGTCCAATATTTATATCTCTAATCCCTAATTGTTGGCATAATACATGATGCACCATTTGAAACTCTCTAACTTCAGAACAATTCTCCTAACCTTATTTCTTCAATAGGAGCTCCTGAGGTCCATATAGGTAATTGATGAAGTCATAAAATTAATAAATAAATCTATTTCAAGTCTCTCTCCTTCCCTCCCTCCCTCTTGAGCTCTTCATATCAGAGAGGCAGACATAAATCTCAAGCCTATGTCCATAAATCATGACCATTCAAAGATTTTGGTTATAATTTTGTACCCCATCCTATACCCCAGAAAGGGAAATTGTTTCATATAATAAAACATTAGATCCTTCACTATATTCAACTTTGTCTTTGGTCCAAAACATTTTGATATATGGACAATGGGGTAGCAACAAAATGTAACATTCCACAAAAAGTACACAACGAGAGTCACCTGGCGGAAATAAAGAGCAGCAGAAGCAGCTATAGCTACAACTATAGCTAGAAGCAGAAATATAAGTGAAGCGTCATAACGGAATAAGATCCCAGCACCAAAACCACAAACAGCAACAGTAACAAGGCAAAAGACACCTTCCCGCCTAGCTGAAGGTGATACTTGACTCCCTGTCTTATCCTTCCAGCGAAGTGCTACTACACACGCTGAGACAACTGAATAGCCAGTCTGAAATAAGTAAATATATGATATGAGGAGCAATAACCAAGAATATTTACAAATACTAGCCAAATATAATGCACAACAGATGCTATTGTTTTCTACAAGTACCACATATGGCAATCCATATCACTGTCTTGTGGAAAGTTGTAATCACTTTAATTGGAACATGTACGGTAATTTCGGATGAATTTACCCAGTATATAAAGAAAAACTCATGCATTCACCAATCCATCCACCCACCTTTCCAAGTCAGACATAATGTGTAATAGCAAGGTGAGAGAGATAGATAGACTTATTGACAGCCAGAATATCATGAAATGAGAAATGGACTCTTACCAATGTACCAACAGAAAGAATGTGTGAAAGCACATGCACGTTGAATAGCCCAGCCAAAACACTGGCAACAATACCAACCCAGACTTGAGAATGAATAGGAGTGTGGCGTTTCTTGTCCACTTTAGCAAATACTGATGGCAGTAAACCATCCCTTCCAAGCCCAAGATATAACCGAGACTGCATAAGAGAAACATCTGGCTATTTACATTAGCAAATGTTACATGAATAAGGCACATATGTCATATTCTAAAGTGATTGACCTGAACATATAGACCAACTAGCAGCGTTGTTGTAAGTCCAGCAACAGCACCAATGCTGATCAGAACAGNAAGCCCAAGATATAACCGAGACTGCATAAGAGAAACATCCGGCTATTTACATTAGCAAATGTTACATGAATAAGGCACATATGTCATATTCTAAAGTGATTGACCTGAACATATAGACCAACTAGCAGCGTTGTTGTAAGTCCAGCAACAGCACCAATGCTGATCAGAACAGAAACATATTTTAGACCTTTAGATGTAAAAGCTTCAGCCAAAGGAGCATCTTCACCAAGAAACTGGTATGGAACCATTCCAGTAATCACTAAACAAACTCCAATGTACAATGTGATACATACTAAGAGGCTTCCAATGATGCCTATTGGCAAATCCCGCTGAATAACAAGAGGCAAAAAAGATTAAAAGAATGGTTAAAAATGGTGAACAAATTGGCAAATAATCTATAACATAGACATCAAATATGGTGTCTAGCTTATTCAGAAGGTAAGCAATCTCAACATCACATACCTGTGGCCTCTTAGATTCTTCTGCAGAATTAGCAACAGCATCAAATCCAACATATGCAAAGAAGACCACAGTAGCTCCAGTAAATATGCTTTTCATACCATTTGGAGCAAAGGGAGACCAATTAGAAACATCAACCTCAAAAGCACCAGCAAAAATGACAAAGATAACAATGACTACCTGCAGTCAACAGTAATATAACTATTAATTCTGTTCTCGAATTAACCCCTGCATTAATGCAATGCTTATATATGTGTATGTGCGTGTGTCAGTGATAAGATGGAAAGGAACCTTTATCACAGTCATAAACGAATTTAAAACTGAGGATTCTCCAACACCCCAGCAGAGAATTAAAGTCAGAATCACTAGGAGAATTGGAGCCAAGATGTTGATCGATAGAACTCCTCCAATATCTTCACCATGTCCAATCCAGTTTGGAATGTTATCTTTAAAAATGGGAAAGAGCTCTAGAATTGTTACTACATAATTTGCTAGGCTTCGCGCTATGCTAGCTGCCCCAATATGATAGTCAAGCATTAATTGTGCAAAAACAAGAAAAGCAGTGAGTTCATTAAAAGCTGTATATGTATATAGATATGCTCCTCCAACAACAGCAGGAAAACGAGAAGCCAGCTCAGCATAACAAAGTGCATTTATAACACATGATGCTCCCGCAAGTATAAAACTAATCGTAACTCCTGCATTAAAGCAACAAACCATGAATAAGTACATTGTTCAGAATGGTAATTGCACAATGAGCATTACATGTCCTGACTAATACTTCCAAGCAACTTTATAGGTACATGCTAAGGTTGATGTTTCAACATAACAAATAATGGCAGTGCTCTGTGGTTGAGCTTGATCGGTAGTGGCCAAAATAGAAAAGAATAGTAAATTTGAGATATAGAAAAGTCTGGGAAAATTAGTTCACATTGTTGTAGATATCCATATCCATAGCAATATAATACTATAATTGCAAAACATTACAATGGATGATAGGGAGAAAAGGAATTGGGAGGTATTCCTGCCAAATGAATTTATCTTTCAAATAATATTCTAAGAGTGTAAAAATTGAAAAGAATATAGATCGTCATCCTTAAAAGAAGGTCATCCATATGATCCATGGTGGATCCACATTGAAAATATTACTTTTATCTTTAAAAATTCTATATCAATTACTACAAGATTGCCTAAAATGTGCAATTAGGGAAGATGGAAAATAGGATGGAGAGAAAATGAAGGGGATAAGAATATTTTTTCTATCGGCTTGTTGGTGCACAGCTTAGTAGAGACTAAAGAATGTGAAAAATAAAATTATTAAAAATTATTTGGTTTGTACTCTTGATATTGTATTTCCATCCGAAATTGAGATGAAAAAAGTAATATGATAAAAATGAACGCAAATGATAGCTTCTATATTCCTTCCATCTTTAGTTCTCTAACCAAGCAAACACACATAATTTTCACTCCTCATTTCAAACCTCACATTTTCAATTCTCCCATCTTCATGTCTACCAAGCACACCTAAATTTACTTAAGCTACTAATTTAGTGTGGGAAGTCAGAATTTTTTTTTTTTTTTCTTTTTGGTACTCTTCCAATTCCCGTTCTGAAAATTCCAATCCTCAGCTAGATTAAAATAAAATCACTCAACCAAAAACTTCAAAAATAGAAGAAGAAGAAGAAGAAGAATCTATTGCTCAGAACAGATGAAACATTAAGCTGAATTGAGCTATAACGTGACTATAATCACATCAGGTACACCAAATAGCTGCAACAAACTATACCTATTATTCCATGAGAAAATAAAAAACCCAATTTGTATCATGCATTTTAGCACATAGTAAATTATATCAAATTCAGCTGAAATTTTGCAAAACTGAAACCCATACCGGGCCCGGTATCCCGAGCAACAGTGCCGGTGATGACAAATATGCCAGCACCGATGGAAGCACCAATCCCGAGGAGGACGAGGTCAAGCACGCTAAGCCGCCGGGAAAGGCCATAGCTGGAATTCTCACGGGCAGCTTTCTCCGACGGCGAGCTGAGTCGTTTGGCTCTGAGTGCTGAAGACCAAAAATGAGAGCAATACGAGGAAGAAGATGAGGAAGAAGAAGAAGAAGAGTCTTTGCCACTGTCCCGGCCTCCCATGGCGGAGAGGGGGATTGTGATTACAACAGCGGGAGTCCGAAGAAGAAAGGCATGTCAACGCTTCAAAACGCAAAAAAGATCAGATTTTTTTGTTTTTGTTTTTAAGTGCTAGGTGTATATCAAGGAGAATTATTACAGTGAACACGTGGGAGGATTGAGGAATTCAATAATTATAGTTTTTTTAAATCGTTCATACTTCATTCTATATATTAAAATAATTACATATAATATAAAATAATATTTTAATCATTTTACCTACCATCCACTTGCTTAAATGCATCACAATGTCTATTTTTT
Source organism: Cercis canadensis (assembly GCA_003255065.1). NCBI lineage: Eukaryota > Viridiplantae > Streptophyta > Magnoliopsida > Fabales > Fabaceae > Cercis > Cercis canadensis. The sequence continues at coordinate 135,610 of QAOA01001322.1, forward strand.
TTCTAGAACGTGAGCATTTTTTTTTAACTCGTTAGGAATTCAATTATTTCACTTCCAATTCCAATAATGCATGAACGTATTGGGACCATTTCTTGTTCATGATTCGTAGGCGGTTCTAAACTTCGCATAGCATGTCAATCTCAACCCCTATTAAAATGTAGGTTTATTGATAATTTTGGCTCTTCTATTTTTATTTTATCGATTTCTATGAGTCAATTATTTAATTTTAAAAATAAATAATTTAGTTCTTGTATTTTATTAAATTTGACAATTTTAATTCTTATATTAGTCAATCAAACAGTCAATATAATAGTATGCTAACGTAATATAAAGAAATTAATTAATTTTATTGTGATAATGTTGATGTGGCATAGAAAAAGTCATTTTTAAATGTTAAATAAATATTTAAGCATAATTAAGTTATAATTAACATTAACAAAAAAAAATGAGTTCTTTTATTGTTAAATAATTATTTAAATTTTTTTTCACAAAATTCAAGCAAGATAAAAAAAACTTTTNTTTTACATGTCTTACTTGATCTAAATTTTTTTTGGTCTACTTGAATTTTACGAAAAATATTAAATAGTTATTTAACAATAAAAAAACATATTTTTTTTGTTAATTATTACTTAATTATGTTTGAATTATTATTTAATATTTTAAAAATTACTTTTTTTGTGCTACATCAGCATGATAACAATAAAAAAAATTAATTTCTCTGTGTCACATCAGCATGTCATTAAGTNAAGTTAATCATTTAGTTAACTAATAGAATGACTAAAACTGTTAAACTCAGTAAAATACGACGACTAAATCGTTCACTTTTAAAAATGGGGGACTAACTCGTAGGAATCAGTAAAATAGAAAAACTAAAACTATCAAAAAACCTAAAATGTATTGTTAATGTATAAATAATAATAGATATTTTTCTATTATTTTTTATATATTAAATTTTGATCCACGCATAATTGTAAAACTATTTTACACAATCACTTAATTACTTGTCAAGTACGAGAAAAAATTGTTAAAATTATTTATTGTTAATAAAAATCTTAGCTTTTAATGATGTGGCACTTTTCTACCTGATGATAGTTTTATATAATTCTTTTTTTTTTTATTTCTTTTGCTAGAGTTATTTTTTAGGTTAATTAACTTTAAGAAATCAGTTTAGGTTTAAATTTGATTCATAGTCAATGTAAAACTATTTTGTACTATCATCTAATAATATATTGCCACATTATTAAAATAACTTGTAGCAGAAAAGTTTGGAAAAAATTATTCTAAAGTTCTAGAACTTAGAACAACATACATTATAGTGTAAAAGTTATAAAATTTTTAAGTAAGTGTTTAAACTATCAGGTGAACTGACGAAAATACTTTTGAATATTATGTAGTTATTCTGTTCATATATATATTTATTTTATTTATATTTAAACATGATAACCATATATTAATANTTATGTAGTTATTCTGTTCATATATATATTTATTTTGTTTATATTTTAACATGATAACCATATATTAATAAAACAATGACATATAAACCAATTTGACAAATGGTCTAGTCTAGTTCTCAAAACACTACTTCTTTGTCTAAAAGCATGTAATTTTGAGTTTTTAGTTTTAATTTAACTATTAGAAAATTAACTTTTTGGAAGAATTATTGAAGTTCTAAATCTTAGAAGAAAATATATTTTAAGTGCATAAGTGATAAATTTTTTTAACTCTGTGGTTATTATGTTTATAAATATAGTTATTATATATAAAATATATAGTTATCATGTTCAATAATAATAATAATTTATTTTAGAAATTCTAAATATTTTCACCATAGTTTTTTTGTTTCGTTTTGAATCAAACAAGTTGATTTAAAACCAAATAAACTTTAATTTGGAGAGAAAATAGATGAGCTATTCTCAATTTCTACTTTTATCTTGAATGAATGACATATACTCCATACATATAGTTTACATAAATTAATATCTAATGAAAATTGTGTTAAGATTTCTCACTTACCAAACTCTTTTTTTTGAGCTTTGAACTTTATTTTTTCCCAATTATATGATTTTTATATCATATTAATTTTATTTCTATTTGAGGATGAGATTTAATTTAGTAGAACCGCCTCAAAGTTATCTCTCACTTCTTGGCCTGCTCGAGGCTCTAGCACAACTCATAACAAAAAACAATCTCGTTTTATTTGGAACATAAGGAGGTTTCTTAGATACTTTTAGTATTTATGTAGTATGTCATACTACATAGAAATAACTAATAAATAATGTGTACAAATTAACTGTTTTTAAATTTGTTTAAAAAATTAAATAAATTATATTTTATATATAATAAAATATAAAAATTACGTATGCTTGCCACGTCAGTGTAATATAGCATACTTACGTAGTATCATAGAATCTCCGAGAACATAATGATATCTTTTATGGGTCTGACTTTGGGCCATTCGATGGCTAACTGGACCACAGGCCTGCCTCTGGGCCTTAATTTGTGTACGTGAATAGCCGTTTCCCACCCGCCAAAAGCCGTTGCATTCAAACCCCACAATATTCCCTCCAATTTCCCATTCTGCCACATAATCTCCCTAAATTATCTGATACCTAAACTACCCTTATTATCATGACGTGGCTCACAATGCGTACATGAATAACAAGAATACTTTCCCCTTTTCCCCTTTCTAACCCGTTCCTATAAATCCAAAACCCTCTTCTGCTTCTCGCTCTCCCATTTCACATTCAGCAGAGAAATTTTCTGAGAGAAAAAGCCAAAGAGAAAGTGAGAGAGAAAGCCCGAGAAAATCTTTAATAATGGGTGATCAGAATCAAGAACCCTTTGATTCACAAAACCCAGAGGAGCAACTCCAAGATTCAATTGAGCCCACGAACCTCTTCTCCCTGCTTCGCCTCAACAGCTTCAATTCCTCCCCCTTCACCACCACCGGCGGCTGCGACCACCTCCTCCACCACCCTCCTTGCACCACCTGCGGTTGCTCCGGTACCAATTCCATGAAACGACGATCTTCCTCGTGGGGTTCTTGTCTCCAAGACCCATCGATGGCTGAGCCGGAACCCGACCCGGAACCCAGAGCCAAGAAGTTTTGCGAGCAAGAAGACTCAGCCCTTCATGGGTTCTCGGCCATTTCGCTCCCTCTCGGCGTTGGAACCTTTGCTCCAGCCAATGTTAAACCTTGCCCTGTTCTGCGCCGCTGCATTTCCGATCCGTCCAACCCACCGGCGGCCACAAGCGTCGGATTTCAGACGAACCCCTTTCACTCGCCGGAGCATGTGAATACTGTATCGGTGGCTAACCCAGTTACCCCATCGTCCATGAGAGGCTCCGGTTTGCCCCCTCTGCCTCCGAGCCTCAAACGGTGCATTTCTGACCTTACTCCTTCTCCTGCTAAGAGCTTTTGTCGTTCCTCAAGCTCGGGAGAAATGGGTCTGGAAGAAACTCCAAATTCGATGGTAAGAAAATTTCCTTGAATCAATTTCTGGTTTTTTAGTGGTTTCTTGAAAAGGCTTTTTATTTTTTTATTTTTTATGTTTTAATTTTGTTTTGGTACTTGCAGAGAGTGAGAAGAATGAAGGATCGTTTGAGAGAGATGAGGCAATGGTGGGACGAAGTCATGAGAGAGGACGAAGAAGACTATGATGAAGATGATAAGGTCCTGGCAAAGGTAATGGACTTTCTTGATGAAATCTGCTTATTTTTCCGTTTGGTTCCTGAGAAAATTTTCTTTCTTGCCCAGAAAATAAAAAGATGGGAACTTTAAGAACTATCTTAACTAAATTACTGTATTGGGTTCATTCTAAATGCTATTGCAGGATGATTCTGGAGGAGACTCTGAAGAGGCTGTGAGTGTAGAATGGGCTGAGAAATGCCTCAGCATCAATTTTAAGTGTCCCTGTGGGAAAGGCTATAAGATTTTGCTCTCTGGTAGCAACTGTTACTACAAGCTGGTTTAGTCTATATGGCCAACAGAAAAGTCACAAACTTGTTCATTCTTCAAAATTTTCGAGTCCATTTTTTCAGTTTTTATAGGAATTTGAATGTGATACTCATTTTAGTTACGAGGGAATTCCAATCACTTATGTGAGTAAAGCATTTTGTTTACTCAATCAATAACGTGTTGCAGGCACTCATTGTAGCAAGAAAGGAGTGTGATGCTGGCATTCATTGTATACTATATTGGGATTCTTATAAGGAATTGTGATTTGTGACTAAATGAGTGTTTTTCTCTTTGAACTTGTGGCAAATGGCAATGTATTATAGTTTCTGGCTTGTGAATTGGTTATTCTCATCTATTGAAAGAATGATCATGATCCATGAACTGGTTTGTTAGTCTGAATGGTTCTGATATGAATAATTTGATGGTCAAAGTTGAGCAACTTCAGCTTTGGCATATAGCATAAAGGAGATTGGTTGGCCAGTGAGGCCAAGGTATCCTTTCCTTGCAATGTTATAGCCTATCAAAACACTCCGTAGTGAATGTTATCTCACCCAAGCAAGAGTGGACTTGCATAAAAATTAAAAACCCACCCAATTCAACACCCATGTATTTTAACCTAAAGATACTTAAATGGAGAATCTGTAACTAGTCCTTCTTCATCTTTAAATTTCTTCGTAAAAGCAATTACCATTAGGAAAGTGATATTCTCACAACTTACATGCACTACATTTTACAATGATATGTGTTAGAATTTGATCAGAACTGTTTTGGCCATAAAGTTCTTCTTTCTTTTCTTTTAAATGTTGTATTATAAAGTTTGTGTATGTTTTATGACTCTAAATAATAATATATAGTTCAAAGAAATATTAAACATAGGGTATATTTTTAATTGATAAAATCTACTTCTTATGGGTCAGAGCACCAAACCAATTCATATTAGGCTCCTATTAAAGTACCTAACAATCTCTTTGTAGTTAGTGTTTTCGTAAGTGAAGCCTGGTTGAAACACTCACAGCTGAAAACCTTGTAACCAACTATCTACAACCTAGTTGGTACTTCACCACAGAATTTAGTAAAAAAACAAACTTATATATATATATAAATTTAGTAAATAAATTTTTGTACAAGAAAATAAATATTGCAACTATATTTAGCTATTGCTCCCTAACTTTAAAGGCTAGGGGTGGAGCTATATTTGGAAATTCTCAAACATATATAAATCTAATATTACATAAAATCTAATTTGTAAATCTCCTCTATATGTTTCTAATTATAACTCCATATCTATCTTAAGATTTTTAACCCATACAGCAATAATCTAACATGAAAATTTTACTAATAGCTAGAGAAACCTCCGATTGATTACCAAAATGCTTAAAAATCTTATTATTACCATAGATTATCATATGTTGAAAAAATTATTCTCAAGTGCTAATGTTAAATAAAACTATTAGTAAGTTCTTTTGACATGAAACTTTCTTATAAGTTTTTATGCACTTATAAAAGGTTTTTATGCTAAAAACACCTACTAATAATTTTGTTTAACATTTTAGCTCTTAAAAGAATAATTTTTCCTTATCCGTTTGAGTTTTTATTTCTCTAGGATTATATTTTGACGCTCTAAGTATTTTCAGATATTTTTATAAAAAAGTATTTTAGATATATACCAGACCAGTACCACAACAATTTTCGAGTTCCTTTTATTTGCATATAAACATGTGATTTTATTGAGCATAACATGGGGGTATATATATATATAATATTAACGCAGGTGGGTTGATGCTTCTTTTATGAGCTGTAGTTTCACCCCGTTCTTCTCCGTTCCTGGGTACCTCAATGCTGTAATTCTCCTCCAATATATTTTCCCCTATCCCCCACCGGATGAATCATCTCTCTCTCCCCTCTGGTGCGTAACAACAAGAAAATTAGCGAGAAATAGACACAAGCTTTTGAGGGTTTGGCTTTGTTTGCTCTCTGTCTTATGCCCTTTTGAATTCTCTCAGACCCTTCTTCAGCTGTGTTTTCTCAATCTCTCATCCATTACAGCTTCATTCCAGTTTCTTCAATGTAAATTCTATGGGAAGCATCTGATTTGTGTTTGCAAAGCTTCAATAAGACCAGGTAGCCTGAGCTCACAGGTTTGAGCAGAAGCATTCATGTTCTTTCCTTCAGGCATTTGTGAATTCAGATTTTTTCTGCCTTTTTTCTGTGGGTGACTTTTGATTGTTGTATATTGTGATTTTTCAGCTCGCTCTTATGTAAAATTTGGAAGCTTTTCTAGAGGGACTAGGGTTTTTAAGGTGAAAGAGTATTGGTTTCCGGGTTGTTGTTATCTTTTTCAATGGCTTTTAGATTTGGGTATTTGGGATTGTTGTCTTGGTGAATTACTTCCGTGGTTATAAGATTTGGGTTTTTGAGTTTGAAGGTATTGGAGTCGGTTTTACTGTGAATTTGTTGAGATATGAGTCGTAGGGTGAGGAGGAAGGTCGCTAGGAAAGGGAAAGAGAAGTTAGTGTTGCCGAGCTACCCTGAAATTCAAGATGAGGTTTTGGAGTTGGACGGAAAAGGGGTTGTTGATTGGAGGAGCTTACCTGATGATACAGTAATTCAGCTGTTTTCATGTTTAAGTTATCGTGACCGAGCAAGCTTATCATCAACTTGTAAGACATGGAGGTTGCTTGGTAGCTCTCCATGTTTATGGAACTCTCTTGATCTTCGTTCCCACAGGTTTGATGCTTCTATGGCATCTTCACTTGCTCCCAGGTGTGTGCATCTTCAGAGGCTTAGATTTCGTGGGGCGGAGTCTGCTGATGCAATAATACATCTTAAAGCTAGGAATTTGCGCGAAATAAGTGGTGACTATTGCAGGAAGATTACTGATGCAACTCTTGCTGTAATTGTAGCTCGGCATGAGGCACTTGAGAGTCTTCAGCTTGGGCCAGATTTCTGTGAGAGAATCAGTAGTGATGCTATAAAAGCAATAGCTCATTGCTGTCCTAGACTAAAGAAACTTCGACTCTCAGGAATTAGGGATGTAAATGGTGATGCCATAAATGCCTTGGCTAAGCATTGTCCAAGGTTAACTGATATTGGATTCATTGACTGTCTCAATGTTGATGAGCTTGCATTGGGAAATGTGTTATCAGTTCGTTTCCTTTCTGTTGCGGGGACATCAAGCATGAAGTGGGGTGTGGTTTCCCATCTTTGGCATAAACTACCAAACCTGTCTGGGCTAGATGTTTCAAGAACTGATATTGGTCCATCTGCTGTTTCAAGATTGTTATCCTCATCACAGAACTTGAAGGTTTTGTGTGCTCTGAATTGTCCTATCCTTGAAGAGGACACCAGCTTTGCTGCAAGTAAATATAAAAATAAGTTATTGATTGCCCTTTTTACTGATATTTTCAAAGGACTAGCTTCTTTATTTTTTGATGATACAAAGAAAGGAAAGAATGTCTTTTTAGACTGGAGGAATTCAAAGAAGAATGATAAGGACTTAAATGAAATCATGATCTGGCTTGAGTGGATCCTATCCCACACACTTTTGCGATCTGCTGAGAGCTCTCAACAGGGGCTTGATAGTTTCTGGGTTGAACAAGGTGGAGCGCTCTTGCTCAGTCTAATGCAGAGTTCTCAAGAGGATGTTCAAGAGAGGGCAGCCACGGGGCTTGCAACTTTTGTTGTAATTGATGATGAAAATGCTAGCATAGATTGTGGAAGGGCTGAAGCAGTTATGCGAGATGGTGGCATACGGCTCCTTCTGGACTTGGCCAAATCCTGGAGGGAGGGGCTTCAGTCTGAGGCAGCTAAGGTAACTCTCTTCTTCACCTTTATGTATATATAGACCATCTGATTATTTCTAGTCATTACTACTTAGAGATCTTCTAAAACATATTGGTGTCTAGATTTTGGCAAGGTACTCTTAAATCATATGCCTTAAGCACATATAACATTGATAAAATTTATTTTCTTTATCTGTTGCCTTTGAATGTTTACTCTGAAACTTAGTAAGAGAAAATACTGACGTAACCATTATGCATATGTTCTTACTTCAAACTTTTTAAATATGCAGGCCATTGCAAATTTGTCTGTCAATGCCAATGTTGCCAAAGCTGTTGCAGAAGAGGGTGGGATCGATATTCTTGCTGGTTTGGCTAGGTCCATGAACAAGCTAGTAGCTGAAGAGGCTGCTGGAGGACTGTGGAATCTCTCTGTTGGAGAAGAACACAAGGTTGGATTTGTATTGGATTTGATTTTCATTTTTTTAACATTTAATGCATAAAAGTCATAGTTGAAGGAGTCTTCTATCTTAGGGTGCCATTGCCGAGGCTGGAGGAATAAAAGCTTTGGTAGATCTCATATTCAAGTGGTCCTCTAGTGGAGATGGAGTTTTGGTATATTTCTTCTACCTTATGCTTATATTCATCTGTAGTACCTTTTATATTGCTTTTCATCTCCAGTGATGGGAATAGGTTTTGTATAATGCATGCAGCACGAGGTTGATTTTTATTTATTTATTATATTCTACTTTCTTTTGTGTTAAAGGAACGTGCAGCTGGTGCATTAGCGAATTTAGCTGCTGATGACAAGTGTAGTACAGAGGTGGCATTGTCTGGTGGGGTGCATGCTTTGGTGATGCTTGCTCGTAATTGCAAGTTTGAGGGGGTACAAGAACAGGTACTAGTACTTTCTATTATTGCGCCTCTATTACTCTATTTATGAAAACTTTGAAGTTACGGTATATATCGCGTATATCCTACCTGCAAATTAAATAATATAACTCATGGCAATTGTTTCAAGATATTTCATATTCGTGTTTATAACTGATAATCATTAATTCCTCTCTTCTCTTTCATTTACTAAACATGCCAGCAGCTGGCCACCCCTGGGGGGTTGGGGGCAGGGGTCGGATTATTTTAATATTTTAACTACTATGTTGCCATCTTGGAAGTTGGAAGAAGCTTTGGTTGTGCCATCATATTATGAGGCACTTTACTTGCATCTGCATTGGAATAAAATCGTGGATCAACTATTTCTACATTTGGTTTTCAATTGAACAGAAAAATGTGGGTTTTCATTTCATCATCTGTTCATGACTACATTAAGTGAAATAAAGATTTTCACTGTAATTCTTTCCATTCCGTTGAGGGAAATATAAATTAAGTGGTGTGAAATAATTTGTGTTACTTATCTTAAATATTAGGCTGCTCGCGCATTGGCCAATTTGGCTGCTCATGGAGATAGCAACAGTAATAATGCAGCTGTTGGACAAGAAGCAGGTGCTCTTGAGGCACTTGTTCAGCTTACACGTTCTCCCCATGAGGGTGTCAGGTAGTGTTCTGCTAGTTCTGTGCATACGTTTGTCATCGAACTTACACGTCAATTTTATGAATGCCTAATAGTTATTTGGCTTTCTGCCATGTAGTAGGTCTCTCCATCTCATTACATAATGGTGTGCATCTAGTTATGCTCGACCCTTGTTATTATGACTAAAGCAGGCTCTTGTGCACATTTAGCTATCAAATTACAAAGGGTTGAGGATTTACTTCTCCTTTGCTTGACAAATTAAGCTTTTAGGTCAAGTGGTCCTTTGAGAATGTGTTTCTTTTCTACTTTCAAGAACTGATTACTTGAGGCCTCAAATGTCTTATTTTAAATGGAAATATTTCATTAGGGTTTGATTTTAAATCATCTTTGACTTTGTCCTTCTAAAACAAATTGACTTTGTGTTCTTTATGCTGCCAGAACTAGTCTTTATCTGACCTTTTCTGCTCCTTCCCTCCTGAAAGACGAAAGACACTAACATTACTTGTAAAATGAAGAGCACTGATATTATTTGATAATTTTATCATAATGTAATCTTTCATGTTAGATCCTGAACATGAGGTTAACAACTTAAGAAATAATTGATGTTATAGAAATGTAAAATTATAACTAGATTAAGAAATAGAAAAGGATAAAAGAAACTGTATTGTGCTTTTAGATTCTGTGTCCCAAAATTGTACCTAACCATTTGTCAAAATTTTCTTCTCAATGGCTGAAACTTGAGAAAATAACAGTTTTGTGATATGCTGGAGGGCAATGTTAGGATTAGGAATCGGTTAGTGATTCAATGGGCAGTCTCCTTTCACTTTTATAAAAACTTCTTTCACGTTGTTAGGTTGCTCATGTATAGTCTATTTTATTATTGTTTGTGGTTGTTGGAGTTGATAGTATGTGTTATGAATTCAAGTAGGATGTTGGGAATCTCCAAACTGTAGCTGATTTGCACCTCAGGATCAACAATCTTTGTTAATTTAATTTTGTTTCAAGAGTAACTGGATATTTTGGTATAGAGGTCAGACGTATGAAACTAGAAGGGATTGTTTCAAACTGCTTGTTGGGAATCTTTTGATTTAATTTTGTTTCAAGGAGCTTATTTCAGAATGGAATCAGCCTTTACTTTATTGATGCACTGTGTTGTGTGCTTTTTTTTTTTTTTTTTTTTTTTTTTTTTTTTTTTTTNTTTTTTTTTTAACTTTTTAATGAATTTTGTTTTTGTGATGGATGGTGGTTTTACCTTTTTGTAGTCTGTCTCCTCTTTGACCTCTATGCCGACAAAAAGATATGTTTATTCCTGTGAATTTTATTTTATATAAACATTTATTTTATCTAACAGGCAAGAGGCTGCTGGTGCACTCTGGAATTTGTCGTTTGATGATAGAAATCGAGAAGCTATTGCAGCAGCTGGTGGAGTTCAGGCCTTGGTATGTTATCTGCCTTGTTTAGCTGGAATTTTCTTGTTCTACATTGATATGGCACTACCTCCTACAATAGTATTTTAGCTTATTGTGGTTCAAGTATTTTGGGCAAGTTTTTTTATCACTTGCATTTGTTGCACATAAGTATCTCACAAGATCAATGTATAAAGTGTTGTTTTGAATGTACAATATGGATTGAAATAGTTTCAGAAGATACAAATTTACTGTAATTTTGGTCACCTTTCTGAGTTGTCTCCATTTCCCTACATTACGAGATACTTCTATGTTAAATAAAATTCTATGGAAACATTGAACAATATTTAATGTTACAAGTATAAAGTAGCATAGACACAATATCCATTAGTCCTATTTCTTAATGTTCTTTCAAGTAACTTGTTCCATCTTTTTCATTGATATTTAATCAATCATGGTCAAATGGTGATTGGTGACTAGTGGATACTTTTTTCACTTTCTATTTTTTACTTGTGAATGTGTGATCGGAAGTGCAATTTGTTTTCCTTCTTACAACTAAATTTTGCTTTCTCTTTATTCCCATGCCCCTTTCCCGACCAAACAGAGAGAATAAAAAAGGGAGAAAGGAAGAAGAAAAGGAATTGGGAATGATATGATAACCTTCCAAACTTGTTAAATGCTACCCACCCTAGTTGGTTGTAACAATGTTGTTCCCCTTTACTGTAAATCGGAGATTCCGCCAGGGTTTATAATCCTTTTCTTTTGAGACAGAAAAGTTTCATGAGTTACTGAATGTAAAAGGGAAGTTTGATATGCATCTCATTATAGTTTACATCAAAATTACATTTAGATTAAATTTGTCTTTTTTGTGATTTGATTTTTTTAATGCATATATAGAGCAAATATTTTCATTTAAATTGATTTTCAATGCTTTGAAGAAATGTTGAAGTTAATCCATGATTGAGGCATAAATTTCAATCACACAACATAATACAATTTAACTTCTATGATTGTTTTGTGAGAAATGTTAATTTTGTGTTGAAAACCTGCTTTTTTCTTATATTTGGACAATCAAAGCTAAAATTTTCCTTCCCATTCTCCAGCAGAATTTGACAGTTATGACTATTTAGATAGATAAATTTATCTTTTGTCTTTTTTTTTTTTTTTTTTTTTTTTTTTNTTTTTTTTGGTAATACGAATCTTATATGGTTTTAATTACCATATGAATTACCTCTGTTTGATGCTAAAAAGTTTTAGCATTTTGAAGCTTTGATCTTGTGGTTTATGCAGGTTGCTCTTGCCCAGTCTTGCTCTAGTGCCTCCCCTGGCCTTCAAGAGAGGGCTGCTGGTGCTCTCTGGGGATTGTCAGTTTCTGAAGCCAACAGGTATTGCAATAGTTAACATTTATCATTGTAATAAGCTACAATGGAAATGTAGAAATCTCAGAGAATATCTGTGTACCGTCACTTTTATGTTTTCGATATTTTCATTTATAGTCAAAATGATGCTCTCAGACATGCAAACACTTAGCTTCAGGGAACCAAGTATTATGATTGTCCATTTGAAGTGGTGTTCTAAATCTCCATTTGCCATTCTATTCATCCAAATAGGTTTAACATTTGATATCCCATTCCTACTGAAATTTGGGTTGCTTATTTCATAAGGTAAGTCTTATTGTAATTGCATATAATTTAAACTTGTCATTAGTACCAGTGCAGAATATTTCTCTCTTTCTCCTTCTTTGCTCCTTTCGTCTAATAATTTCTTATAGTCCAGTGTTGCATTTATATTTGATTAACCCTAAATTCTAAAGAAGAGAACCCAAACTTCAGTGTGATGCTTTTCCACTTGATCAAAAGTCATGGCATGAACAATCTGAGTGCAAGAAAAGAGGGCTTTTAGTCAAGTGTTGAGGAGTAACTGGAGTTACATTGTAAAGGATGGTGGAGCAACATGGATAAGTGTAGTGGATATACCCTCAAAATGATATGGTTCAGCATGCTACCAGGCTTGATGATGGTGATAGTTGTAAATTTTCATTGAGCTATGGAACTGGAGGTTTTGTGCTGTCTGGGTTGTTTCAGAACGGTGGGCATGAGGTTGGCTTTATGCAAATGAATCAGTGTAATTTGTTTTTACAACTACCCGAAGCCTAGAGCATTTTTGGACTCAATTATAGCTCTTCTTTCCATTTGCAGTCTGGCTCTCTTATTGTCTGAAATGGACTTCTAATTAAACTATTGGTGAGAAAGATGAGATAGTTAACTAACCCCTCTGAGAACTGCAAGATTCTGTACGTTATTTTAAATTGTTTTTCTAAATTCTTGTAGTGATAAAGTGATGTTATTGCCAGGAACTAAGAAAAAAAGGAAAAGAAATATCAGGTGATAACATGAGCATGGCCTAAATGTTGGACTATATTTACCTGACCTGAAAGAAGGTCCATTATAATTTGCTATGTGGGAAATTGATCTGCTCCCATTCTTGGTATTGTGCGTGGGCTTGCTTTTTATGAGATTGCAGCTTCTAAAGCAGTGAAAAGATATGCTCTTAAATATGTAATTATAAACTATGTGCCTCCAGTGTATTTTTAATTTATTACTTCATATCGATTTTTGAATCAAGCATTTAATAAAGAATGAGTAAGTTACATGTTCATCTTAAGAAACTTTTTTCTGTCTAAGGTAGAATATTTAATTAATTAATCTTGCATGGATTGTTTTTTGGCTTGTGTCAGTATATGCTGTTTCCAGTTTTGCTATTTACTTTTACCTACTTTCATTAACGTTAGTCTTTATTCTCTTAGCATTGCAATTGGGCGAGAAGGAGGTGTTGCACCTCTAATAGCACTAGCGCGGTCTGAAGCTGAGGTAATTTTATTCCTAGATGGTCAATGTCTATGAATATATTATCATTTATTCAATTCTGGACAATTGCATCATTATGCTGTAAACAGTTTCACCATTTCACTGGAGGATTTGTTTATTCTTGGATTTCTTTATTAATATGGTTACAGTTTTAAGTCCTTAGCAGTTCTTGTTTATTTATTTGTACATTCCAGTTTTTTTCTCCTTTGGGGTTGCGTTGATATGCAGTGATATCAAATTTATGTTGTAAGGAGCTCTTCCCCTCTTGTTAGAGACTTTTTAAATGCCTATTTTTTACCAAATTATACTGAGACACGCTAGGTTTATCTCTGGCTCTCAGTTGAACTGACTCAACTTATATATAGTGCTAGGCTGTTGTCAGCTATTCCATTTGTTTACTGTAAGAGAATTTACTTAACTTATTGCATCTTTTGAAACTCTCACTGAATATTGTACCCTTTCCCAGTAGAATCTGATTGATAGAAAGAAAAATACAATTGATGACTTTGTTTGCATGCATGTGTAAATTTTCAAGCTACATCAGATTATAGTAATTGTCTTAGAATTCAAAACCCATTCTATGTAAGCAATTTTTTTCTTCCAAATAGTATTGAAAATTGCTTCAGAATGATTGGTCCTACAAAAGCCCATTGTGATAATGAAGGTTGTTAACGTTACTATATAAGATAACATCTTGTTGTTGATGAAAATTCTTTTTTGCTAAAGATTATATTTTATTTTGACTGAGTGATAACTTGATTGTTTTATGATAGTAAAATAATGTAGGAGTTTACTTCGATTGTGGAAGCCTGGATATGCAAATAGAACTTCAGATATGTTCAAAATTTTATGTCTTAATTCTAAATTGAAACTTGTTTGTTGATGAAAAGGTTGGACAATATCAGAGACTTTAGCTCATCTTAGAGAATGTAGGTAATAATTTATGTATTATGTCAAGATGTCTGATAGTATTCTAGTTACTTGGACAATTAATTGAATTTTTTATTTTTAAATATCTTTATGTTGGTAATCGTGTATTCCAAATTTGGTATTGCCAAATCATACCATATGCAATAGTCATTCTAGTTGTACAAAGCTAACTCGTGACTTCTAGATTGTCATGTATCTCTATTGTGTATATCTTATATTGATCTCCATGTTATGGGCTGTCATTGTGTTTGCGGGCTTTATCTGGTGGATTGCTTATCTTGCTTTTCTTGAACCTTTCATATTTTAGCCCCTTATGGAACTTCCTTTGGGTATTCTAGATTTCTAGTGTTCAAAAGTTGTTGCCCCTTGGTTCCTTTATCATAAAAGCATTTTTCATCTCTAAAAAAAAAAAAAAAAGTTATTCTCATCTGTATATCCAGTATCCTGTTAACATCTTTCTTTGTATGAAATTGTGCAATCTTGATATGATCCCAGCCTACTTTCTACTTTCAGGATGTTCATGAAACTGCTGCAGGAGCACTCTGGAATCTTGCTTTTAATCCTGGTAATGCTCTACGTATAGTGGAGGAAGGAGGAGTTTCTGCACTAGTAGATCTATGTTCCTCGTCAGTATCAAAAATGGCACGCTTCATGGCTGCACTGGCATTGGCTTACATGTTTGATGGGAGGTAATTGGATCCCTATTACCTCGTGCTTTAACTCATTTTCTTTTGTTCTAATTGCTAAATTTTAGAGGATGTTTGTAATACTTTTATGGTTTTTTAGCCTATGTCCTGACAAGAAAACAAGGTTTGATAACAGAACTACAGTTTAGTTTTGTATACAGCCTGTACAAATAATCAATATATGAGATACCATCACTGTTGGGATACTGATTTTTTCAGTTTATTTTCATGCGCTCATTGTATGTGGGGAATAACAAGGATAAAGTCCTTAATTCTAGAAACTGGAACAGGGAATGAATTGATGAAGTCCGCCTTAAATCTGGTACTAGAACTAAGTTAAGAAGACACTAGTTGCTTCATGTTTTTCTAGATTTCATTACAGAATCATAAGAAAGAGTGCAAGTAAAAGGGAGGACAAGAAATCCTCTTGGATAAAGCACTTAAAAAAAAATACAGAAAATATAGACAAATTCATTACTGCAAACCAAGGTCAGAACACCAAGGAGAAGACATAAAAACCCTATCTCATAATAGCTCTAAGTAAATGAAGTATCCTTAAAACTATGATCATTCTGCTCCAACCAGATACATCAAAAGAACCAAAGCTTATTCTTAGGTTCTTTGGAACTAAAGTGATATGCTGTAAATTGCCCAAAAATGAAGCTTAATTTATAAGAAATGAAATAGTTTCCAGTGGTGAGAATCTATATTCATCTAAGTTTTAACAGTTCTATCTTGGCTGTCCACAATCTCAAGAATATATTTGCCTAATTCTAGATGAATTGGCAGTATATGGATGACCAGGTCAGTTGTTCCTTTACCATTGGTGATATTGAAGGGAGGATTTTTAGCAGGATTTGGAAACCTTGAATATACCTCAGGCCTCAGACTTGTCTTGTGGTCTTGGGAGATGACTTTGTTCCCTTCACAAGTGTCAACCCTTTTCTCTTTATGGATTTACAGTCATTAATATTTGATGAATATGATTCTAGAAGTAACTGCTCTTTTTGTCCCACCTCCTATGAGTAGCATGGATATGTGGAACAAATGAAGGAAACTTAAATTGTGATATGATAAAGGAGTTTTAGAAGAACCACTTTATTCAAATGTTTTGAACCTGATGATGCTTTGTGCAGAATGGATGAATTTGCTTTAGTAGGCACCTCATCAGAAAGCGTTTCTAAGAGCGTGAGCTTGGATGGAGCTAGAAGGATGGCTTTGAAACACATTGAAGCTTTCGTCCTTGTGTTTTCTGATCCACAAGCATTTGCTGCTGCTGCTGCATCATCAGCACCTGCAGCACTGGCCCAAGTTACCGAAGGTGCTCGTATTCAAGAAGCAGGACATCTGAGATGCAGGTTTCTCTTTCAGTTACTGGCGAAAATGCCACTTTTTGTTTCACCTTGGACCTTAAATTTTATTTGGTCATATATTAATTTTTGGCATCATTTTCCTTTTGTGCATACCATTATAACAGTTCTTTGCATATTTCTATTTGTGTTCTTTTACTTTTACTGTTGCTTGTATTCTCAATCCTCTGTTTACAACATTCATGACGATAGCTAACTGTAGTAGAGTAAATATCATTTCCAGAAATAATAATGAATTATTCATCAAGTATGCCATTCTCTGCTTGTCTTTCCTTTTATGAAAATGTTTGATGGGGAAGATTTATGCGTATCTGATTTCTGCTCCTGCGATGCCTGGGAGGTCTGCCATATTGTGAAATTACCACATTATAATTGTGGTGTTTTCTAAGCTACACCCCCTCATTGGGGGGCTTCTGGTCGGACTTAGAGGCCGAATTTGGCGTCATTGTGAAAATCTCGAAAAATAGTGTCACATAGATAGATCACACAATTCCTTATAAAATGCAAGAACAACACGATATAAGAAAGTGTGCCAAACAAAAAATTTAATTTTTGCCAAAAAGTAGAATTTGGCACGCTTTTCAATATTGTGCAATTCTTGCATTTTATGAAGAACCATGTGTTCTATCACATACTAGGACTCGGTTTTTTGAGATCTTTGCAACGACACCAAATTCACTAGGTTGGTCCCACTAGAGCCCACCCAACTGGATGGGAGGGTAGCACTACCCTCCCATTTTTGGTGATTGTAGCATAGCAATCACTTATATAGTTCAATATTTTCTTAATTTATGTATATATGTTCAAATATATCCTGCTTTCTGCACATGCATGTTACTATGTATCCTTCATTTTGTTTCTTTATTTGGGTATCTAAGCTATTGTATTTTGGTTGTTCCTCAGCGGTGCTGAAATTGGAAGATTTGTTGCTATGCTACGAAACCCATCATCTATTCTCAAAGCTTGTGCTGCATTTGCTCTTCTCCAGGTAAGTGTAGCATCCTGAGATTACCTATATTGTGAATATCTTAGTTTTTGTTTATACTTGAAGTTCTAAAGGATTCTGACGTTGAGTTTTTTCTTGTCAACCTTTGAATTGCAGTTTACAATTCCTGGGGGACGACATGCTATGCACCATGCTAGCCTCATGCAGAATGCAGGAGCAGCAAGGGTTCTCCGCGGTGCAGCTGCATCAGCAACTGCACCACTTGAAGCCAAAATCTTTGCCAGAATTGTTCTTCGCAATCTTGAGTATCACCAGATAGAGCAAACAATCTAGATCAATTCTGCTATCAGTTTCATTTGTAGACACAACTGTTCATGGCGCCATAAGAAAACTGTGCTCCCAGACCTTGACGTAAATGAAGCACACTGTAATTGATAGATTATTCAGCTCATCTTTCAACCCCACCTGAATTTATTTAGGTAACAGTTTGTTAATTTTGAGATGTATTTTTGTTCCTGTAACAATCTTTTGTTATCAAGGCTGCGCCAGATAGGGGAGTTGATCTAAAAATTATTGCCTTGATGTTTTATCTTTGTATCATTCTAAATATTCTGTATAATTATAAATTTCGAGCTATTTTAAGACAACACTTATCTGAGGCTCGGTTGAGTTTATTTACTACCTGCGGGAGAGAATTCGTAATGATACAATTTTGTTTTCTTTTTATCAGTTCGCCAGTTCTCAGTATGTAAGTGGTAGTAATTTGATATCAATGGAAAAATCATTGAGGATTGGCGTTTTCTAGTATACAAAATTCACGCGTGGATAGGGGGGAGACTGATACTCTATTTTTTGGTAGATAGTAGAGACTGATACATATCAAACAACACTAGTTCTTTTTATTGAACTTTCCAAGTCGATAGCAGCAATATATATCAATCTTTCAAAAAAAAGTGACGAGAAAGATACAATGACAATAAAGTTGTGAAAGAATTTGTTTAAAAATAAATTGATATATATAATATATAAATAATTATATATAATTTTTTTATATACGATTTCAACTGAATTGTGTAAAATATTTTTGGTCTATCAATTGCTTGATAGTTTATTTCTCTCTCTCTTTTATTTTATTAAACTGTTGAAATATTACATATACTCTTTTATTTTGGTGAGCACATACACACTTTTCAATTTCATACATATCTAGCGATGTGAACTGTCTTGCAAAACAGTTATTTTTTTATACCATTGTTTATATCTAGCGATGCCAGTTTTAACTAACAAATTTTCTTCTCAGCTATTTTGTCACTAAATAGCGATGGAATTTTATAATTAGCAATGGATTTCATCGGTCACTAAGACATGTTTTTCTTCTGGTTCTGATATATATATATATTGGTCGTGCCGTTGTAATTTGTAATCCAATCATGCTTGAATTGGTCCAGCTTTTGAATGTCTGCATATAAGACATCACCATCATATCTTTGACGAATGATGGTAGTAGCAACGGGATTGGGAGTTCAAATTCATTCATCATGCCTTCCTGCTACCTAACGAACTAAGTGGGATTATATTCATGGCAAGAGTAATAAATGAAGAAAAACGACATCGTTCCAGGATTATTTTACGAGATATGTTATTCATATACTTTAAATCTATGTTAATTATCCATGCATGAATAACAAGGATTATATACTAGTTTTTCCTATATATACAAGCAAAGCTAGCCAGGCCACACTTAAAAAACATTATCAGAAATCAAATAAAAAAAAAATGGAAAAAGAAGAAGAAGACTATAACACATGGAGAAAAGGAGAAACAAACTGATTCATTTTAAAATGTGTTAGTTCTTTTATTTAACCATTTAATTCAGCAGCGGCGACATATCTTACAGTTAGTGCGCTGAAGATTTAAATCTGTGGCTATATAACTTTCTAACGGAATGCATGCGTTTCCCAACATCATCACACGTATAAAAAAAGTATGTGATACATTCCTAACATAACAACACCATAGGTATGTGTACCCTGGAAGATCGATTTTCAGAGTTCCAATCCTTCTAAAACCTCGTTGATCTCTTTCAGTGTTAATTCTCACGCCAATTCTAGTTCCTCTCTTGTCACTAGTGAAGTCCAGGACACAGAAGCTTGCCCTGTCACCACTGACGCTTGCTTATATAAAGAGTGCCAACTGTTGCCATAACAATTCGTATACATAATTGAGTACTCATCACCACTACAGCTTGGGAACTCTTTAATCCTCAAATTGCTTTAGCTGCCTCCCATATCGTTGTACAAACCACCACTCAGCTATTTCATTTAGCTGTGTTTCATTTTGTTACCATAACCACACGGGGATGAAATAATTATATATGGAGATCATCTAGCTTGTTTCATAGGTGCAAGCGTGGCCCCCTATAAATTGTTAGCGTAAAATAAAAGCATACTTTATTTTCTAGACACAGAACATTTCACTTCAATTTGTGCTGAAATGGGGTCCGAACCTAGCAGCTTCCTTCTTAAGATTTATATTTATTCTATATTTACCAGTTAACTTGTACTCTCCCCAAAACAGGTGTAAGTATTTTGTTTTTGTCAAAAGTTCTATATAGTAGATTCTACAATATATTATGGATAATGGATACCCGTATTGGGTTCTTGATTTTTTCGCCATGGGGAATATATTGCATCCCCACTACGATATCCAATTATTTCTAATGCTAAAGGTTAGTGCTGAAATACATGTTATAATGTCTACTGCTTAAGTGCTTATGTTATCCATTTGAACGAACATTAATTTCATTTTTAATAGAGTAATGTTAGTCACTAACTTTCGCACCATAAAATGAAGCAGTTCTAGTTAAATACTTCAGGTGTAAATTAACTAGGTCTACAGTTGTAAGAAAATGTGGGTATAAAAATGATATATTCAACAATTTGAGTATTTTTTTTTGGGTAAGAAGAAAGCATTCGATAAGAAAATTGCTCAGCCCCACTAACATCTGAAAAACAAAAACTGAGATCAAGTATTACAATATGAATATCTTCAACCTTCTTGCTAACTAAAAGTTCTATCTAAGCACTACTTCTGATCATGACCTGAACTTGAAGAGATGGCATGAAGAGATGCATGGAAACTCAATAACCTAGCATCTTTCTCGACGGAGATCTTCACAATTTGTTGTAGCAATAGTAGCATGCGTTCAATTGGAACCTGAGTTAAAACTACCATGGAGAGGAAGATTCATTGGGCTGAACAATAGAGTTAAGATGCAACACGCAAAGGGAAAAAAATCACACAAAATGAGATAAAAAAGAAAGGAAGAAGAGGGCTGTCACCAATGAGAGGGGTAGCATCCCCAAAATCTGAGGCCCCAAAGAGAAAAACAAGAGAGAAAATTTAGAGGAGAGAGAGCGAGAAGAGAGAGAATAACACTTGAGTCATCAACTTTTTTTGAAATCCTTCATGCAGTGGTGCAAGCATTCTCTAAGACGAGAATATTATTCAACGCTTGATCTAACGTCTTTCTCTTCAGCTTCTGTATTTTTGCCCATTTTCTTTCGAGTTTCAATTTCGCACTCTCGCAAACATTTTGGTGCGATGGGGACCCTAACGAGAAAATGACCACCATTAGTAGTGTTATTAGGGTTGTCTACGACTGATGGAACAAGAGGTAAAGAAGAGGGAGAGACATTGCCAATGCCTTGTATCATATCTGACACCACCATCATAATCACTAACGTCAGAGTGATTCTCCACATACCATTGTTATTCATCATCTCAGATCTTTGGGATGAAAGCTTAATGTCTTTTGATTAGGGAACATGAAATGGGATAGTGCTCACTAATTTAATACAGGATTGATACAAATGAAATCAAACCCATTTAAAAATTATTTAGTGAATTAGGTTTGGCCATAATTTAGATAAAAGTTTTCCGTTGTAATAATGACTTTTCAATGTACTAACAAATTATTCAAATTAATAGCTCTTATATAAAATTTGTATGGTGTCTCTTGCCTAGCGTTAATTAATTTTGTAACATTCATTCACCTCAAATAACACCATATATAACACAAACACATAAGCAACACAATTGGTTCAGAGATATTGTAAACAAAGTTGAGGTTGTAGGTTCAAATTAATTCTCATTTTCCTACATTCCTAACTAAAAAATTCAACTCTATATATCTAATGATGAAAAAGCATATCACCATATATAATAATAGAAATAAATAGTATGTGCATGCCAGTTCTTAGGAACACAATTGGAGAGAGTATGTTGAAAGAGAGAAGAAATATGTTTTAGGAGCGTAACATTTAAAGGGCAGGAGGGGATCACGGTCCCTCCAATTTTTTTATTTTTTATGTAATTTGATTTTAAAAAATTACTTGGCACTCTCAATTTAGTTTAAAATTTAATATAGCCCCTCCAAAGTTTTTTTTATATATCTCTTTGGCTCCTTTAAGAATTTAGTTCAAGCTCCACCACTGCGTAATATGGTTTAGTTATTACAATCTATATATCCATAGACAAAGACGGTGCAAGGATTTATTATAAAACGAAATGAAATGAAGTTTCTCAAATGCCAAAAGTTTTACCATAATATATCTTATATTTGGTTATTTTAATGTTTCCTTCGGTATTTCGAAGCGAAGTCCTGAGATGAGCATGAGAAAAAAAGTACAAATGAAAAAAAATAGCATTGCCAGTGCAAAACAACTTTCATATATAATAATTAATAATATAAATCAAAGACCAGAAAAAGTATGGACAACTATATATCAAATTTGATCATATAAAACTAAAATAAGAAAGGAACCCTATTATTACCAAAACAAAGAGGAAGCGTATGAATGGATTTTGTCGGTTGTTCACTTGTTATAACTTATTTTGTCTTGTTTATTTCTCTAGTTCAGGTGCGTTATCTTTCCCTAACAATATACATTAGTAATATAGTATATGTAGATCACCCTAATTACGCTGTCCCTTCAAATCATCCTTCGGCTGAAATTCAAAGTACAAAACTACCTAGCTATTTCCCTGTAGCCTTAAAAAAAAACAGATAAGTCATTTGGTCCATTCATAATTTGCAAATTGATCTAACTTATGGAACTAGTCAAGGGATAATTGTAATGTTTTGCTATGCAAAGGATTACGACTGTTGGGATTGGAGTAAGGCATCCTTGTGAGTGATATTCGTTAGAAGATTGCAGGTGTGAAACTCCCTTTTCTCTGGGTAACGATGTTCATGTTAATTTGTGAGGTTTTCATGACAGTGTTTCCTTGATCAAGTCTAGTTTTTGTGTGTATATATATGAATTTACACTCTATCTACCACAAAGAAGAAAAACTCAACTTAGACAGTATATCTAATTAACATTCAATTCAAGCCATTAAGTGTAGTCTAATTAGGAGTATAAATTATGCAAAAGGTTAGGATATATTCAAACCTCCTCACTAAAAAAAAATTCAATCCTAACAAAATATCATGATAAGAAAACGTTTATTGTGTAAAGTAAAGTAAAGACTCAAAATAAAACATCTCAAAAGGGTACAAGCGAGATTGTAGAGGAGAAATTCCTTTATAATTTTCAACATTTAGGAGTACTAATCTTATATATTCTACGATAAAATTTTTCATTTGTGATTTATATTTAATCTTAAATTTAAAATTTTCCCAGAATATATTTAGTTAATTAATTAATAAAAATAATTAGAATTTGAAATTTATGGAAGATATTTTTATATTCATGCACTTGTGCTAATACCCCCACCCTTCTAGGTTTATAGGCATAATATTTTCCTTTAACTATAAATAAAATTGTCACTAGCTAGCTTTATAGGCATGCTCTTTCTTCTTCCTTGTATATTTTCTAGTCATAATATTCCCTCTAGCACATTAAAAGGGAAAAAGAAAGTAATGGTTATAACTTGCAGCGCTTATCCCCAACACAGGCTAATGTGTGTTGAGTTCCAACTGAAGAATATATGACAAAGGATGCAAATATATGTGAAGAACATAAGAAAGCTGATTAGCTGCTTCAACTATATAGCTATCGCAAATGTGACAAATTGCAACATTTTCAAATTGTCTTTATGAAGTACAGCAATTACATTTTATTATATAATGGACTGAATAGTTTAAAATGACAATACAGACTCAAAGGAGTCGATGAATTCTTAACATCAAACACCGAAAATATTGCTTTCTTGGGTTACTCTGGATTTTATAGCTTACTTGCGCGATATTTGAGTTTTCTTCACACATTTTTCAAAACAATCTTCAAACTCAATAGGGTTCTTGGGATGATCCCAGCAAAAATCAGCACAAAGTCCAGAGAGAACTTTTAACCACTTGCTGTTGCCGTTAATAGATCCTTTAAAGACTCTTTCTCTGAATTTTTTTGTCTTTGCTATGTCAAGCTTTGGGGAGATAGAAGAAGAGGGAGATAATATACGATGTTCAGCAGTTTCAGCTTGCGTTGCCACCAGCAGTAGAACAAATGCAAGCATCAATCTCACTAAACTTAATCTATGTTTACTGATGCCACTTTCCTCCATTGAATGTTTGTTTTCCTTTCAGTGCAAAACCTGATGTTTCGAATATGTGTTACATAAGAGCCATATATTCTAACCTTTTATAGGATCCAATCCATGTATCCTTTGAGCAGTCTTTAATTTATTCCCCACCAAGGTTTATTTTTCTATTAAAAAATGAAACTAGTATTTAAAATTCTAATGGTTCTAAACTAAAGTATATACATGAAAATTATGAGAAAAATACTTTATTTTATTTATTCTGTTAATACTTGTAAGTTGAAATAATGACATTTGAGTTTATTCTTTTGTAGGAATGGCCATTTGGTGAACCAAGAGTAGAAGTTAAGGCCATCACATAAATTAAATTCAACTTGCTTGGCTAATTAGATCACATAAATTAAAAAACTTCAGAAGAAGTCGCAATAATTTACTAAAAAGAAAATTTTCTCCTAGCGATTTCTCTTTTCTAAAAATAGCCATCACAATAAAAATTTATTTATATTTTTATTTATTTCTTCTGCTGACACTTGTCACTTAAAGTTAGAGTTTCTTCTTTTATGAAAACGGCGATTGGGTGTATTGAGTATCAATTGATACTTTTATCTATATTCACAGCCACCCTTTAGAGTTTGATCTCTTTCAAACCAAGGTTAAAACTTGTTTTTCTTTAGGGTAAACATATATTATTAGTAAAAAATAATAACATTATAGATTACTTAATTTCTCTTTAAGAACTGGACAAATACTTTAGTCCTATGTGGATAACCTAGTTTATGACTTATTTAAGCTTCTCTACTACAATAAACACTTATATAGGTTAAAAGAAGTGTTTGGATTAATTTTTAATAAGTGTTTATTTTCCTCAAATAAGTTGTTTTGGGCTTATTTTCACAAGCTAAAATATGAAGCTTATAAAAATAAGCCAATACAAAAGCTCAAATGAGCTTAATCGGTCATTGGGTTTACAATAATATTTCACAAAATTGCCTTCCATAAAAGTTAAAAAATTTCAGCACACATAACTCTAGTTTTCAAGAGAATAATGTTTCTTCTTCGTCTTCTCTGCTTCTTCTTCGCTTCTCCTCTATGCACACAATCGATGTTGGGGTCTCTCCTTTGTCGTGTTTACCGTTGAGGATAACGCTTGGTTTCTGTATTCTTGGTTTAGTCGCTTCTCCTCTATAGACTGGAAATAGAGAACTGATTGGCTGCATTATTGACTCCATTCTTTAGGATTTTTCAGTTCCAATATAATGCTTGGTTACTGTATTCATGACCATTACTTGGTTTTACACTTTTTCTTACATGAAATCACAACTAAAGGTCAATAATCATACTGAAGTTCTGGTGTTTACCATTTGACTGTGGCGTGGGGGTTTTTTTTTTTCTGGGTTTCAAATTTTTTCTCTTGGTTTTACAATTTGAACCGTTTAAGCATGGAAGCTAAGATTTTCTCTTCAATGGCTGCTGTGACCCTTGTCATTTGGGGATATGAAAATATTGTGTTAGAGAAGTAATCCCTAATGGTATGTACTATACACTCAATGTCCATTGTTAAATCATGATACATGTTTTATTACTCAAACACTTCAAGTAAGAATTACTTGGCCTTTTTAATAATTTCCATTGTTAAAAATCTCTGGTGTAATTACTCATCCAAACAACTAAATTTAATATAAAAAAACTTCTTGAAATGAGTATCCAAATGCAAATTAGCTTATTTTTAAGCTACTTATTGCATTAGAATTTATGCAATAAAACCTTTTTTATTTAAGCCTTTAATTAAACTATTTATCCAAACATGACATTTGTCCTCTAATATAATTAAGCACCTGTCCACAAGTAAAATAACTCATGATAAAAGAATGTTGTTGTGCAAATTCTAAAATCACAATCTAAAGGAACATATTGCCTCTCTTACTGCCTTTAGATGACCTCAAAGCAACAGAAAAGGTATGAGCAAACATGTTTTACATTTAATAAGTGCCATCTCCATAACGGGTCATTATCTATTAACTGTGAGCCATTAAAAAGAAAAAAGAAGCTACAAGTTGCATGCCTTATCCAGTTAACCTGCAAGAAGCTCATGACTTTTAAATATCAGTTCTTGTTTTTTTTTTTTTTTTTTTTTTGGGGGATTAGATCGTGATGCTAAGTTTCTTGACTGTTTAAACTGTATGATATAGCTAATAAATATAGCAGATTTCTAATATACACTTTCACATGCGCAAAATGCAACATATTTGAGCCATTCATGTTAATTAGAGCAAGATAGTATAGGATATGATCAAATGATAGCGTAGAATTTACTAGATAAAATTAAAGGAATCGAGATATTCTTAAACCAAACTACCTAATATGGAAATTATAAATATTTCTAGTTATTATTTCTTCAATGTCGCT
This sequence comes from Cercis canadensis, assembly GCA_003255065.1. NCBI lineage: Eukaryota > Viridiplantae > Streptophyta > Magnoliopsida > Fabales > Fabaceae > Cercis > Cercis canadensis. The sequence goes on from QAOA01001322.1 coordinate 162,032, forward strand.
TATCATTTAAAATCGGAGTTACTTCAGGCAATCGCTACATTGAGAATCAAAACCAAGACTTCTTTTCGTAACTGTACCCACCGAATCATGTAAACTAAGCTTAACTTTCAGTTGGTTTAGCTGAATTAAGCTTTAGATTAAGTGGCGTACATGATGTTTGAGTAATCTCACACATTTAGCAAAACAGTCTTCAAACATACTTGGGGAGATACGATGTTCCCAGCAGCAATCAGAACAAATTCCAGAGAGAACTTTTAACCATTTGCTGTTACCCTCGGTTGATCCTTCCCGGACTTTCTTATAGTGATTTTTTGTCTGGCGTTGAGCTTCAGCTTGCATTGCCAACAGCAATACAACAAATGCAAGCATCCATGTCAAAAGAATTACAACAAATGCAAGCTTTCTCATGCCACTGCTCATGCCTTCCTATTTTGAGAAAAAAACTGGTTTACGAGATGCCTTAACTTATATCTTAACTCATTTATAGGATGCAATCGATGTCCTTTGGGCCATCTTTAAGTTCCTTCTCTTCCTTCTTTCTATTTCCTTATCAAAATCATAAAAATTGGAACTTTTATTTAAAAATTTCATTGTTCTAAAATGGAAATTACGAAAAGGAAATTATATTTATTAGTTCTATTGACATTTGTCGGTCGTAAGCAGAGTTTATTCGTCTGCTATCTGGTATACGTTAAGCCTTTTTTTTTTTTTTTTTTTTTTTTTTTT
>QAOA01001322.1:167825-181561 GCA_003255065.1 Cercis canadensis
ATGTTATTTTTATTAATTATTATATATCTTATCACTTCTCCCTATTAAAAATTGGATCACATATTATTAACAAAGTTTAATTTAATTAATTGATAAGAATTGAAACAATTTACTTATAAAATTTATGTTTAATTCACATTATTAACAATTTTCTTAGGTGACCAAAACAAATTGCGCCATCCAAATATAAAATTGGACTCCTTCAAACACTTTCTATAAAATTTAGATTTTAAACAACTCTTGTCACTTTTTAAGTTGTCAAACACATTTCTCTTTAGTCAAATAGAACAGCTAAAAAAACTGAAACCGGTTGTGATTCATATGCTACACTATTCATACAAGGAGAATAACAGTGCCCTATGGAGACACACATCCCCATTGGTAGGCCTGATTTTGGATTACTTCATTTAGAGGTTACGTGGGTGTGCAAGGAGCAAAAGTTGAGAGAATGAGCTCATACATAACTTAAAATCATATATATTTTCCCACAGTAAAAAATATAATATTTAACTTTAATTGCCTCTCTCTAAATGTTGAGTGGGTTTTATACTCACTTTTTAGGTATCCCTTACTTAAGTATTTGGTTGATTTTTGAGGATTAATTGTCATCTAATGGGATGTTAATGTTAAATTGTAGGTTTCATGGGTCAACGAGAACAAATGAAGATTTTGGGAAGGTTTGAAAAAAAATCTAACGGTCCCAGCGCCAATAAACCAAAGCCGCAGCCCCTGGAGTATCAAAATGGAAGACTCGGACAGAACCCCAACGCTGCAACCCCTGTTTATCATAGGCGTGACACTTAAATTCTCATGGGAGCAGAGGCTAAGGGTCATGGTGCCCGTAAGTGAGGAAGACCAGTATATTGTTGTTACGTAAAATGTGAACGCAAGTGCACGTGCGGTAATCAAGTAATAAAGAAGTGAGATAAAGTATCGTCCCACGGAGACTGTGGTTACTAAGTACCAAAATTATGCATATTCTAATTTTATCTAGACAAGTGATAGGTGAATTATGATGATATTTAAATGCAAAACAGTAAACAAAGAATAGTTGCTGTGAAATTGAGTAGGAATATGATGATAGAATATCTAGGATGTCGATTTCACCGTAGCTAGTCTGGATCTTTATTCCTAATTTGTTAATCAACAATAATCTCTCTAATTGCTGGCCAAGAACCCTAAGTTATTTATTAGCCTTTCCCAAGGTCAAACAAATATATTCCCAACTATAAATCCACTATATTCCTATGTGAATTACGAATAATCTCAGAATTCAATTCGTTCTATGGTTCTCTTTAATGACTACATAAACCATAACGGTATATTCCTATCCCTTATGTAATTTATGTTCTTAATCCCTATAGTCTTCAATTACAATTAACTTTCCAGTATTATTGTAATTACAAACTCATCTAAATTGATGGCCAGTCAAACAGAAGCATTAAGTATGGAGATCAAGAAGTCAATTTAAGAAGACTGTCCTTTGATTTCTTTATTAGAAATAACAATCCATCATAAGCTAGGCTACATCTCCACCCTAGATGGTGGAATTACTTCATATTCAAGATAGAAAATAAACTCACAACCAGATTACACATCAGAAACAGAGAAAAGGAAGAATTGAACTCTTGGTGATGCCGATTCGATGCCGAAATACTCTGATCTTCAAGCTTGAATCCTCTTCTATTCTTGCCTCTTCTCTCCAAAGTGTGGAACCCTAATTTAGACTTTAAGAGTCCTTTTTATAGGCCCTAGGAAGTTTAGGAGAAAAAGGAATTAAATTAAAATAGAATTCCTAGTAAAATTAGGAAGTTAAAAGGTCAAATCACGAGTTGACCGCCGGGGGGCTGCAGCCTTGGGTTTGGGCGCTGCAGCGCCCTGAAGTTTGCCTAACGGGCGCTGCGGCGCCTAGTCTAGGGCGCTGCGGCGCCCTTCTTTCTGGATTTCAGTCTCTATTTGCTGAAGCTAGGGTGCTGCGGCGCCAGGTGTAGGGCGCTGTGGCGCCTCCTCTTCTCGTGCTGGGGCGCTGTGGCGCCCAGTATAGGGCGCTGCGGCGCCCTTCCTTCTGTTCTCAGTCTCCAGCTTCCTGAACATAGGGCGCTGCGGCGCCTGATGTAGGGCGCTGTGGCGCCCTTCCTTGCTGAAATTTGTCTTGTTACGCATTGGGGCGCTGTGGCGCCCTGAGTGGGGGCTGCGGCGCCCAAGTCCTGCCTTCAATTCCAACTTGCATGATTTTCTTTCTTTCTTGTCCCAAATTTCTCCAAAATAGCTTCCATAGTTCCCAAAACATAAACCTACAAAAATGAGACTTAAATCATGAAAACCTATCCTAAAATGCTCGAGAATAGACAAGAATCAAGCAAGAACATTAGGAGATAAACGGTATAAAATCCACTTATCAAATACCCCCAAACTTGAGATTTTGCTCGTCCTCGAGCAAATACCTGGGACTCTATTTAACTTTTCGAGCTACAGATAAATGCTTTTGCTTTACTCCTCCTTTAGGTCTAAAAGACAAGGGGAGATCAGAATTCCAGAAAACAAGCTCAAATCAGAACAGTGATGTACTCTATCATTGAACTCCTTTATAACTAACAAACTCCTTGAGTGTGTGTGTGTATCCAAGCACATTGACCAAATGAAAACATTAATCATGATATACATGCCTTTGCTCATAGATGTTTGACCTCTTAATTTGGATAGTACGGAACTCCATAGGCTAGTTATCATGTCACTCTCCACTAATGTAGGCTTGTTTTTGACATTAAAGATCAAAAGGTCTTTTTCAAACTTGTAGTGTAAGGCTATGGTTGGGGCGTGGCATAAGGTTCTCAACATGGCTCAAATCACCCATGACACATTACCTCAGCTAGGATTTTAGAGCACTTCTTTCTCTTAGGTTTTTCACCCAATCTTTTCACTTCTTTCTTTTCTCACTTGTCAACTCCTTGATTACTTTCTTTTTGCTTTCTTCTTCCTCTTGTTCTGTCTTACGATGTTGGTTTCATCCCCCACTTTTATTCTTTCTTTTATTTCTTAATGGGGGTGCACCAACCTTTTTCAATCACATTGTGAGTCAAGAGGGCACACTTTTTGTGCAAATTTTTGTAAAGTTCAATACTCCACCCATCCTCCCTATATGTCATTGTGCTTTCAATATTTTTCCTAGCATCTGTATGAATCATGAATGTAAGGTTAGGGAAAATACTGACGGTTTCGGATTTCTGTATGGGTTGACAAGGAAAGGGGTTAAATGTTAGGCTCAACTGGGGTGACTAAGAGAATTCATAGAATGGTTTTTCTTGAAAGGCTCAAACGATCCAAACATTGCCTAGATCATTTCCTTACTGCCTCAAAACCTAGGATTTCGCCTCAAATGGCATTCAAACTCATTCTAGAGTTCAAATGAGGTCATGAAGTGTTAGGCATGCATAAATTTACTTTAGAATTCACTAGGGTCATGCATAGGATCAAGTGCTTAAATTGTGTCAAGGGGAGAGTTAATAATAGAGGAAAATCATAGGAGAGTAATCATGTAACAAGCTTATGCATATTAAAAAAAAAATTTGATTACTACACACAAGATTTTATCACTGACCCTGGAGTTTCAAATTTGCATAAATATCATCTCATTACTCATTACTGCCAGTTATGGGAATAGAAAACAATGAGGTACTCAGTAAATAAACTGTGTTTTTCCACCCCCAAACTTAGTACATGCATTGTCCTCAATGAATGCCAAAAAGAAAGAAAAATACTTCCCTAGAAGGCTTCGGACATGCTGTCGGTGTCGCCAAGGTCCTCATCGGTGGCACCGTAGTCCTCGTCGAGGCCAGGAGAGTAGGGTGGAAGCACAGGTGGCGGTGGGAATGGTGGAACAGCGGAGCCCTGACCAGTGGAGCACTGGCTATGAAACTCGGCTAGATGAGCATTAAAGCTCATCTGGTGCTCGAAGAAGAGATCGGCGCGCTCCATGAATCTCTCAGTCTGATACATAAAACGGGACGAGCGATCCGCATACCAGAGTAGTCGAGTCATCTGATGTTCCAGCTCGGCCAAGCTGGGCCCGGAGGAACTAGATGGCTAGGTCTCAGGTGGCGGGGTGGTGGCAGATGGCGGTGTCCGCGGAGGTGCGTGCTGGTGTGTCGGTGGTGGTGCACTGGATGGGGGACTCTGAAGACGGTGTGCAGTGGCGTCCAGTGGTTGCTTCGGATGAAGCAACTCCTCCTCAGGTTTCCACTCGACCCCAGCCTGCTGACATAGCATCTGAATCACCGAAGGGTGGCCAAAGGCAAAGCCCTTGGTGCTGTCAATAGCTCGGAGAATGGACTGCTGGATGATAGTGCCAATGTCGATGGACATCCCCGTCACAATGCAGTAGAGGAGAATGGCCCGGGGTGCGGTGACATCGCTCAGGTGGCCAGTAGGAAGAAGGCGGGCACACAAGAAGTGGTACCACACCTTGCTCACAGTCTCCAACGCCGACGCGCGAAATGAGATAGGGGTGTCGTCACGCAGCTTCCACTGTGTACTTGGCTGGCAGAGGGTGCGAATGATGGCGTCCCAGTCAGGTCCATCGTGGAGGTAGTGAAGGTATTCGTCGTTCTCGATGTCTGGGAGGCCAAACAGGGCGTTGATGGAGCGACTGTCGAATGGAACCCATTTGCCCCGCACAAAGACCTTGAATTCCTTTCGCAATTTGGCATTGGCATAGAACTCCTTGATGACTGGCACCACAGATGTGACTGGGTGATCCACAAAGCGCAACCAGCCATTATTGTCGGCTAGTTCCCGAACTTTGGGATTGAGAGCTCTGGTGAAAACCAAACCACGCTCGGGCACCAAGGCTTTGTTGATCACGGAGTCTAGGAAGCGGGCCTCAGCTTCCTTATGCACGAACTTCTTCCGGTCGTACATACCGGACCCGGAGGGGGATGCAACTGCCTTTCTCTTTGCCGGAGGTGCCATGGAGGCAGGAAACAGAGTTGTACCTGTGAAAAGGAAACAAAGGCAAATGAGCGAGGGGCAGCTAGAAGTACACAGAACAACACCACACCACAAGGCGATCAGGTGTGTAGAGGTAGCAGCAAAGTGTGGGAAAAAAAAATTGGAGGTAAGTCATGACGACACATCAGGCAATTAGTGCACCAGAAAAAGAAACAACCGCCATAGAGAAATATTCCCTGAGCAATGGTAAGGGCTGCTAGCATGACCAATAGGTGGGGCACACAGAAAAATTAGTCATAGCATCAGTAAATTCAAGAGAACAAAACAAAATTAATGTATTGGTGGGTGATAGGCATGAGATCACAGAATGAACATAATAAGTCAATGTGGAGTAAACAGGCACACGTGAGGAAACAGGCACTAGACACAAGGCATTACATAGGAAATTATGATATGCTAAACAAGTTGCGGAAACAGTCTCGACAAGCTCTTACGAGGGCAGATTAATATGCATGAGAGTATTAGAGGGCATATCGAATGCTGGGAAAGTATAAACACGCACATGCATAGACATGGTACTCTTAGAGGAATTTTGTCAAACAGCAGGTGTGCAGAAAAATTCAGAACTAGGAAAGCCTCACATGGACGCATGGTGAGCCTCCAAAATTGGCCAAGAACAATCCAGCAGGTAGACAAATGAAGTAAGGGGAGGAATTTTACCTGGACTTGCAGAGAATTGGAATGATCCCTTGAGTGCCCGAAAGCCCTTGGTGTGGTGCGAGTGTGTGCTCGTGGGTGCACTTGTGGGTTCGAAGGGGCGTGTGTGTGTGAGAGAAATGTGCGACAATGATGGGGCACGTGAATGGTGAGGTGGTTGTACGAATTTGGTGCGAGGAAGGGGAACTAGGTGAAAGGCTGAGGGAGTGAGGAGCAAGTGGTAAGGGCGAAGGAGAGGAAGAAGAAGAAGAAAGAAAGAAAAGAGAGGGAGTGTGCGTGGGAGAAGAAAGAGGAGGGAAAGGGAGGTTAAACAAAAATTGAAACCAAAACGCACCGTTTAACTAATGGTAATTTTTTTTTTTTTTTGAATTAAACTTACCTGGGCACTGCGGCGCCCTGTATGGGCGCTGCGGCGCCTTTGACACTGGTGGCTTGTGCGCGACAGAGCGCTGCGGCGTCCGTCACTAGGTGCTGCGGCATCCTGGGCTCTGATACATGCAGCCGAGTGTTGGGCACTGCGGCGCCTGAGCTTCTGGTGTCCATGGACTGACAGCTGAGAACAGGGCGTTGTGGCGCCCTGATTGGGCGCTGCGGCGCCCAAGCTTCTGCCCTGTTGGGTGAATCCAACCATGTTAGCCTTAATTTTCCAGCTGATGGACCCCTACACTTGTTCCCTCACCTGGTTGAACAATAAATTAGAAGGAAAAGAAGAGAAATAAGTGCGAAGAATACGAAAAATTACGAAATAACTAAAAGATTCTGACTAAGTGAACATAAAAGATAGGGGTTAGAATGATGGGTTGCCTCCCAACAAGCGCTTGGTTTATAGTCCTCAGCCGGACTTTCTCTGAAAAGCATCAGCCGAGGGTGTTGAGAGTGATGGATGATTTTTGAAATTCATCCTCGCCATCCACGTAGTACTTCAAGCGTTGGCCATTGACCTTGAACTTGCGATCCCCACTTTTGACTCCAATAGCTCCATGGGGAAAAACAGTGTCAACAATGAAAGGACCCGACCAGCGGGATTTCAATTTTCCCGGAAATAACTTAAGTCGGGAGTTGAACAGGAGGACTTTTTGACCCGGAACAAATTCACGCTTCTGGATGCGTTTGTCATGCCATGTCTTGGTTTTTTCCTTATAGAGCTTGGCATTTTCATATGCATCCTGGCGAAATTCATCAAGCTCATTCAATTGAAGCAATCTCTTTTCACCCGTAACTTTTTGATCAAAGTTCAATTTCTTGGTGGCCCAGTATGCTTGATGTTCCACTTCAACTGGTAGATGACAAGCCTTCCCGAAGACCAACCGGTATGGAGAAGTGCCGATGGGTGTCTTGAATACTGTCCGGTATGCCCAGAGCGCATCATCCAGCTTCCTTGCCCAATCTTTCCTATTGGCATTTACCGTCTTCTCCATAATCCACTTCAACTCCCGGTTAGAAATCTCCACTTGACCACTAGTCTGTGGGTGATAGGCAGTAGCAATCCAATGTTTGACTCCATATTTGGTCAGTAGAGCATCAAGGAATTGGTTACAGAAGTGAGTACCTTCATCACTGATTAGGGCTCTTGGAGTGCCAAACCGAGTGAAGATGTTCTTTTTCAAGAAGTTCACCACCACTTTTGAATCATTGGTAGGTGTAGCGATTGCTTCAACCCACTTAGACACGTAATCCACTGCCACCAAGATGTATTGATTGTTGTAGGAGGAAGGGAAAGGACCCATGAAGTCAATGCCCCATACGTCGAACAACTCCACCTCTAGAATGCTATTTAGTGGCATTTCATGACGACGTGAGATGGTGCCTGTTCTTTGGCAACGATCACAAGCTGAGACGAAGGCGTGAGCATCCTTAAAGATACTAGGCCAAAAAAAACCAGATTGCAGGATCTTGGCTGCAGTTCGAGTTGCTCCATGGTGGCCACCGTAAGGAGATGCATGGCAATGATGGAGGATACTTTCCATCTCTTCTTCAGGAACACATCGTCGAATGATAGAATCAGAACAATGTTTGAAGAGGAGTGGCTCATCCCAGTAGTAATGCTTGGCTACAGAAAGGAATTTCTTCCATTGATGGTAGCTTTGATCCGGTGGAAGAAGGTTGACAGCTAAGAAGTTAGCGATGTCACTGAACCAAGGGTGAACTGTGGAAGAAAGAGCAAAGAGTTGCTCATCCGGAAAGAAGTCATCAATGGGGACTTCAGTATCCCCTATCTCTTCTGAAACTTCAAGGCGGGAGAGATGATCTGCAACTAGGTTCTCAGTGCCTTTCTTGTCTCTAATTTCCAAGTCAAATTCTTGTAAGAGAAGGACCCATCGAATCAATCTTGGTTTAGCATCCTTCTTTTCCAACAAGTATTTGATGGCAGAGTGATCAGTGAAGACTATTGCCTTCGATCCAATGAGATAAGCTCGGAATTTGTCGAAGGCGAAGACAACCGCTAAGAGCTCCTTCTCAGTAGTAGCATAATTCATCTGAGCAGGATCGAGTGTACGGCTGGCATAGTAAATGGCATGTAGTAGCTTGTCCCGTCGTTGACCCAAAACTGCTCCAACTGCATAGTCACTGGCGTCGCACATGAGCTCAAAAGGCAATGACCAATCCAGTGCAATGATGATGGGTGCCGAAGTTAACGCCTTTTTCAGGTTTTCGAAGGCTTGAAGACACTCCTTAGTAAACTCAAATGGGACATCCTTCAAGAGAAGGTTGCACAAGGGTTTAGTGATCTTGGAGAAGTCTTTGATGAACCGTCTATAAAAACCGGCATGTCCCAAGAAGCTTCTCACGCCTCTAACTGAAGTCGGGGGAGGTAATCTCTCTATGGTGGCAATTTTCGCCCAGTCCACCTCAAGTCCCTGAGCCGAAACCTTGTGTCCAAGCACAATTCCCTCTTGGACCATGAAATGACACTTCTCCCAGTTGAGGACTAGATTTGTCTCCTCACATCTTTTCAGAACAGCAGATAAATGACTGAGACAATTGTCAAAAGTAGATCCAAATACAGAGAAGTCGTCCATGAAAGCCTCAATATAACGCTTCACCATATCAGAGAAAATAGACATCATGCTCCTTTGGAAAGTAGCAGGTGCATTGCACAAGCCAAAGGGCATGCGCCTGAATGAGAAAGTCCCATAGGGACAGTGAAAGTTGTCTTCTCTTGGTCTTCAGGAGCAATGTAGATCTGATTATACCCAGAGTAGCCGTCAAGGAAACAATAATAAGCATGACCCTCCAGTCGATCAATCATTTGGTCAATGAACGGTAAGGGAAAATGATCTTTCCTTGTGGCTTTGTTCAACTTCTTGTAGTCGATGCACACTCGCCACCCTGTGACTGTCCGTGTGGGAATGAGCTCATTATTCTCATTCTTGACAACCGTCATGCCGCCCTTCTTAGGTACGACCTGTACTGGACTCACCCATGCACTGTCAGAAATCGGGTAAATGATCCCAGCATCCAGAAGCTTCAGTACTTCTGCTCGCACCACCTCTTTCATATTCGGATTTACTCGACGTTGATGCTCAATGGAGGGTTTGAAGTCATCTTCCATCAATATTTTATGCATACACAAGGAGGGGCTGATCCCCTTTATGTCTGAGATGGTCTATCCGATGGCTGCTTGATGCTCCCTTAGGACTCTTAATAACTTATCCACCTCATTCTCCTGTAAGGAAGATGAAATGATGACTGGAAGAGTGGAAGAGTCACCAAGGTAAACATATTTAAGATGTTCAGGTAAAGGCTTGAGTTCTAGCACAGGAGGTTTCTCTATAGATAGAGGAGGTCGTGAGCCACCTTTGCCAAGTTCCTCATAGGATCTTCTAATAAACTGAGGAGGGATAGCATTCAGGAAGTTCACACAACTGTTGATCTCTGGATTTTCCTCAGGAGAGATGCCTAAGAGACAAGCTTCCAATGGTTCGGGAGGATGACTAGCTCGGAAGACCTCAGTAGTGTAATGATCAATCATGTCAAGCCGCATGCAATTGTCTACTTCATCATACTGCTTTAGAGCCTTGAAGGCATTGAAAGACACTTCTTCATCGTTGACCCTGAGTATGAGTTGCCCCTTCTGCACATCAATGAGGGCATTCCCTGTGGCTAGAAAAGGTCGGCCTAAAATGATAGGGATCTCCTGATCTCCTCCATGTCAAGCACCACGAAATCCGCTGGAAAGATAAACTTGTCCACTTTGATGAGCACATCTTCTAGGATTCCTCTGGGGTACTTGAGAGATCGATCTGCTAACTGAAGAGTGATGGAGGTCGGCTTCGCTTCTCCTAGTCCAAGTTTCCTGTAAACAGATAAAGGCATTAAATTGATAGAAGCACCTAAATCACATAAAGCTTTACCAAAGAAAAGATTACTAATAGTGCAAGGAATAGTGAAACTCCCTGGATCTTTGAGCTTTGGAGGTAACTTGTTCTAGAGGATGGCGCTACACTCTTCAGTAAGTGCAATTGTTGCATAGTCCTCTAATCGCCTCTTGTTAGTGAGGATCTCCTTCATGAACTTCACATAACTTGGCATCTGTGCCAAAGCCTCTGCAAAAGGTAAGTTGATGTGGAGTTTCTTGAAGACCTCAAGAAATTTAGAGAACTGTTTGTCCATGTTCTGCTTCTGAAACCGATGAGGAAACGGCACTCGGGGTTTGTAAGGTGAGGGATTATCCGGAAGGAGAGTAGATTTGGATTTTTGCTCCTCCACTACCTCACCCTCAGGCGTCTCTTCTAAAGGTACAGCAGTAACTTTATTATTTTCGATGGTTGTTTCCTTTGCTAGATCTTTACTCTTTGGTTCTTCCAGTATCTTGCCACTTCTTAGAGATATGGCTTTGACTTGCTCTTTGGGATTTCTCTCTGTATTGCTCGGCAATGAACCTTGGTCTCTTGATGAGAGTAAATTGGAGATTTGCCCCATCTGTACCTCTAAGTTTCTAATAGAAGCCGCTTGATTTTGGAGTGTCGTGTCTGTCCTTGTCATAAACTGAGTGGTATTCACTGTGAGTTGAGCAAGGGCATCTTCTAAAGAAATCTTAGGTGGTGCAGGAGCTTGCATCTGAGGTTGAGATGATGGCTGAAATCCGGGTGGCTTAACCACATTTTGAGAATTTTTCCAGGAGAAATTTGGATGGTTTCTCCATCCCGGATTGTATGTATTCGAGTACGGGTTGCCTAGCCTGTTAGGGTTTCCCACAAAATGAGCTTCTTCCACAGATGGTGGTGCTTCTGATGTCACAATTAGGCAATCTGTACTTGAGTGTTCACCATGACACACTTCACAAGCAGCAACAGTAGAATGAATTGCATTAGCTGTCAGAGTGCCCAAGTGCTTTGCAATTGTATCCATTTTTGCAGTGAGAGCAACAAAGGGGTCTACAGCATGCAACCCATAGGCCCTCTTTGCTGGAATCCTTTCAGATGGCCATTGGCGGGCATTATCCGCCATTTGATCAAGCAGCTTACTAGCTTCGTCAGCCATTTTCTCCATAAGAGAACCATTTGCAGCAGCATCAAGTAAAGTTCTCGTGGTGTCATTCAAACCATTATAGAAGGTTTGAATTTGCATCCACTCCTGTAAGCCGTGATGTGGGCACTTTCTCATCAAACCCTTGAACCGCTCCCATGCCTCATGCAAAACTTCTGTCTCATGTTGAGTTGAGAAACGAGTCAAGAATTGAGTTGTCATTTGATCCCAAGTGCAAATGGATCCTGCTGGAAGGGAGTATAGCCAACTCCGTGCCTCGTCCTTCAGTGAGAAAGGAAACAGACGTAATCTGAGGGCGTCATCAGTAACGCCATTGAACTTGAATGTGTCGCAGATTTCCAAAAATCCCGCCAAGTGCACATTTGCATCTTCGGTTGCAAAGCCACCAAACTAATTGGCTTGCACCATTTGGATGACACTGGGCTTGATTTCAAAGGAATTTGCCGCTATGGTTGGCCTAGAGATGCCTGAGATTTGGACAGGTCCCGTTGGAACTCCATAGTGCTTCAATGGTTTTCGGACAACCTCTGGTGGTGGTGGATTTTCTCCGGTATTCTCCATAGTACTCTGAGTTGGTTGTGACGCGGTTCTCCTTTCCCTTCGATTTCGTCTACAAGTCTTCTCGATTTCAGAATCCAAAGGAATTAGATTTGCTCGCCCCGAACTTCTCATGCACTAAGAAAAATTTCTTGAAAAATACACACACCATGTGATTACAAAAATAAATAAAATCTAGACTAATATTAGAATACGTTGGTATTGATATTAATAGACGCACAGTCCCCGGCAACGGTGCCAAAAACTTGTTACGTAAAATGTGAACGCAAGTGCACGTGCGGTAATCAAGTAATAAAGAAGTGAGATAAAGTATCGTCCCACGGAGACTGTGGTTACTAAGTACCAAAATTATGCATATTCTAATTTTATCTAGACAAGTGATAGGTGAATTATGATGATATTTAAATGCAATACAGTAAACAAAGAATAGTTGCTGTGAAATTGAGTAGAAATATGAAGATAGAATATCTAGGATGTCGATTTCACCGTAGCTAGTCTGGATCTTTATTCCTAATTTGTTAATCAACAACAATCTCTCTAATTGCTAGCCAAGAACCCTAAGTTATTTATTAGCCTTTCCCAAGGTCAAACAAATATATTCCCAACTATGAATCCACTATATTCCTATGTGAATTACGAATAATCTCAGAATTCAATTCGTTCTATGGTTCTCTTTAATGACTACATAAACCATAACGGTATATTCCTATCCCTTATGTAATTTATGTTCTTAATCCCTATAGTCTTCAATTACAATTAACTTTCCAGTATTATTGTAATTACAAACTCATCTAAATTGATGGCCAGTCAAACAGAAGCATTAAGTATGGAGATCAAGAAGTCAATTTAAGAAGACTGTCCTTTGATTTCTTTATTAGAAATAACAATCCATCATAAGCTAGGCTACATCTCCACCCTAGATGGTGGAATTACTTCATATTCAAGATAGAAAATAAACTCACAACCAGATTACACATCAGAAACAGAGAAAAGGAAGAATTGAACTCTTGGTGATGCAGATTCGATGCCGAAAAACTCTGATCTTCAAGCTTGAATCCTCTTCTATTCTTGCCTCTTCTCTCCAAAGTGTGGAACCCTAATTTAGACTTTAAGAGTCCTATTTATAGGTCCTAGGAAGTTTAGGAGAAAAAGGAATTAAATTAAAATAGAATTCCTAGTAAAATTAGGAAGTTAAAAGGTCAAATCACGAGTTGACCGCCGAGGGGCTGCAGCCTTGGGTTTGGGCGCTGTAGCGCCCTGAAGTTTGCCTAACGGGCGCTGCGGCGCCCTTCTTTCTGGATTTCAGTCTCTATTTGCTGAAGCTAGGGCGCTGCGGCGCCAGGTGTAGGGCGCTGTGGCGCCTCCTCTTCTCGTGCTGGGGCGTTGTGGCGCCCAGTATAGGGCGCTGCGGCCCCCTTCCTTCTGTTCTCAGTCTCCAGCTTCCTGAACATAGGGCGCTACCTTCCTTCTGCTCTCAGTTTCCAGCTTCCTGAACATAGGGCGCTGTGGCGCCCTTCCTTGCTGAGATTTGTCTTGTTTACGTATTGGGGCGCTGTGGCGCCCTGAGTGGGGGCTGCGGCGCCCAAGTCTTGCCTTCAATTCCAACTTGCATGATTTTCTTTCTTTCTTGTCCCGAATTTCTCCAAAATAGCTTCCATAGTTCCCAAAACATAAACCTACAAAAATGAGACTTAAATCATGAAATTCTATCCTAAAATGCTCGAGAATAGACAAGAATCAAGCAAGAACATTAGGAGATATACGGTATAAAATCCTCTTATCAGTTGCCTAGGCGTTGCGAGACTTGTTGTTTCACTTTCCAGCATCAACACCACAGAAGACATGTTTGGCCTATGAGCTGCAGAATCTTGTACACACAACATCCCTATGTGTATGCATCTCATAGCTTCATTTGTAGGAGTTGAATCACAAATTGAAGGATGAACAAGCTCTATTGCTTTGTCTTCATTCCAAAGAGGCCACGCCTACACCAATGCCATCATAAACCATTAGCTGCTTGCAAA
>QAOA01001340.1:0-19635 GCA_003255065.1 Cercis canadensis
ATGCACCAACACTTGCGTCCTAGGGTGACATGAAATCAATTAATAGAAAAAGAAAATAACATTGCTATACATGCATAATTCTCAAGAACAATACAATCAGAAACCAAAGAAGATAAATATTCTAACCTGTTAGTATTTCAGGAGAGTAAGCGTAGACATTGTCTTGACGAATAGGGTGAATAGGCAAAACTTGATTGTTCACCTTTTTTCTCATGTATTCTTGAGCCACAGCTGCTCGTGGGTCAATTCTCTGATGAACTATCTCCATTGCTAATACTCTGAAACTCTCTTGAGAAAAAAAGAGGGAAAAACCTTTTATATATATATATATATATGCTCTGAATTTTAGATTCTCTTGAGAATGCAGATATATTGAATATAATTCTTAATTCTTCTCCTATTAGGAGTAAGAGTTCTAATGCTAAAAGGATTAGGGCTAATGAGATATGTTTTAATATTTTATGTAATAGTTTTGTATTGGGTTTTATCCAAATTAAGTGGAAATCAATTTGTATGTAAGAGATAATTAAGGAATCAATAAACTAGTGACAAGTAACTCTTTTATTTTCTTTATTTTTATTTAGTTAATTTAATATATTTCATTAAATATCCAACATTCTTAATCAAGATTTAACTTTAACTTTTAGATGGAGTTAAATTTATTAAATATTAATATTTTTAGTTACGATTTTAAAATCAAATACAAATTTTACAAGTTTTGAAAATAATTTTAGTACTACTCAACTATAAATTATTTAATTTATTAGGTGCTTTTTAATATAGAAAATTTAAGATTTTTATTTTAATACGCATTTTGAGAATTTGATGCCTGAAAATATGGTTTTGCTATTTAGTAAGCATAAAGATAAACACGTCAGTTCCTTTTAGTCTTATTCTTTAACGAAGACAAAGACATAGACAGAGTCCTGTCTAGCCAGTAATTGGGCTGGGCCCAGTATATTTTCTATAAGAGTGGCCCAATATATAATGATGAATGATTGAATTGGGCCTTGGTTACTAAGTTTTTGATTTCGGCCCAAAAAGTATACTCCTGTCTTTTGTTTACGGAAGCAGTTGCTGCTCGTAACAAACAGCATCCAGTTTGGGTTTGCTTAAAATTTATTTCACGCATCATGAATATAGAATAATTATAGTGTAAGGGTTGTTTGAGAGTTAAAATTATGGAAAAAGGAAAATAAAGGAAAATAGTAAATATGTTCATTCTTTTGTTTGAGAGTTCAAGATTAAAAAAGGAAAGGAAACTAAAGGGTAACATCAAACCTCCACATTTCTTTTTTGCCTTCACTTTTGTGTTCCTTTAATTTGGAAAATTTGAAGAAGAAATATGAGCAATTTATTATTATACTCTATTTATTTCTTCAAATTATTTTTCAAATACTATTTAGATAATATTATTAAATCTTATATTAAATATATTTACTTTATAAATAAAGGATAAATTTATAAATTTTTATTTATTTTATTTATTTTCATCGTCTTTTGTTCATTTTAATAATTCAAACAAGGAAAAAAAAAAAGTTTCTCCCATTTCCTTCTTTTCCTTTTCCTCCCTTTCCTTTTGTATCTTTCCTCTTCCTTTCCTCTTCAACTCTCAAACAAACCATAAATGATAGTTGCACTTGCACAGCCATTGAGGAGTTGAAACATTCAATATATAGATAAATCAGTGGTTAATATAACAAGTTAATGGTCATAATTAGTTGGTTTGTCATTTTCCTATGTATAAAATGTTGCTTTCTTTATTGCTGAACAACATATATACTTTTTGCGAGTTTGAATACACATGACATAAAATGTATTTTAAAACAAAAGAAAGTAAAAGAAAAAAAGAAAAAGGGAAAGTTTTGTAATTGTCCAATGATGTGCCTAGGGTTTGTAATTGTGCTTGGTTGGTACATGCACATCATTCCAGACAACACCATAGGCCCCATTTCGATTTTAACTAAAAATATTATGAATTTAACTACGTCTATGAGTTAAAATAATAATAATAATAATAAAGACAAGCACCATATGAGGGGCCCAACGAAACCGCCATTTGGAAATAAACAAACAAAGAACGTATCATATACGCGTTGAGTGCTTGTGTCGTATATAAATAATTTGGATTTGGATCCGATCATGTCACTTGAGTTATGTTGTTTAGATTTAAACTATATATTTCATTAAAACTCATCTCAACTATTAAATGTTAATGTGTTTTAATAGTTCATATGAACTTTAATAAAATGTATAACTCAAATCTAAGTAACATGACTCAAGTGACATGACTGAATCTGGGTCCAAATAATTTTTTAATTTTTGAAATAAATTTGTGCAAGTCATCAAATATATTTGACTCAATGAAAAATTAAGAAAGAGAAGATGAAGTGCATGAGAGAACTAAATATGCAGAGGGGAAAAAGATGCATATATTTGGGAATATTGTGGCTTTTGAAGAGTTGTTTGTTCTGTAAGTGACATGAAATGAAAAGAAAAAAAAAAAGGATAATTTGATTTTAACTATGAAGAAATTTTAATTTGATTCATCTCATATACCATATGAAATATTCAAAATACCAGTCAGTATTTATTAGATTATTCCGTTTATATATATAATGTATTAGATTATGTCATGGATACCAAACCTATAGCCAAATGATATTGAAAACGAGGATTTGTGGATCTCGTGAATCTAAAGTTGCAGCCAAAAAAAAAAAAAAAAAACTTTGTTGTTCCGGTTCTTACATTATTTTCACCATCACCAGTCTTCTGATCTTACTCATCCTTCCACCTTCAACAGCATTTACTGTAATGTGGGTAACGTTATGGTGACACATTTCAAATCAGATTTCTATAGAAAAAAAACAATGATTATTTGCAAAGGAAAATTTTCAGCAACTTTAAACATTATTTCAAACCAGGTTCACAGTGTTTCATTGCCAGACATAGAACCATTGTGACATCTATTCCATCTATAAGTACACCATTTTCTTCAGGTTGCATAGTTGAAACTTGAATCTGCTGCCCTCCATCCATGATTTCTGGCTCTATAGGAATACCATTCTTTCACTTTTTCCGTTTTGAGATATAAATCTTGCAGAGAACCCAGTCGTTCAACTAGCAAATAATAAACAAAACAAATTTAATGTAAACCATGCCATTAGATATGTGAGTGTGGTATTATAATCATAATTATTAGTATTAGTAATAAAATCATTCTTTGGCCTCTTTTGTTATGGTAATTTCCTGCTACTTGGGTTAAAGGGCTATCTTTCATGGGGGTTTGGTACACTGACATATTCAAACCATAATGCAAGATGATTCAGTATCTAGGGTATCTATATACCTATGCTTGGAATACCAGTATCATAGTCTCATTAATAATTATTATGGGGGCAAAATATAATTTTATAGTATTATCATGAAGAAAAATTTGTGATTAGTGGGGGCAATTGCTTCCATAACCTTAAACATGGCTCCTCCATTGATAGTAACGCAAGATACTTTAGAATCTAAAAAACTCACATTTTTAGGTCTCTTATATATATATTTTGATAATAATTTATCATCATTACCATTCTTGGTATTTATTAGGGCATGTGAACCAAATTTGATAGGATGAAAAGTAATGAAACACTATATGTATCATATATAGACGCGGCATCCTTTAAACCACGACGTTTCCTTTTGGAGATAGTTCTGGTGGCCAATAAGTTTGACTTTAAGACTTCTCAGTCATAAATAAAAGAGTAAAACCATTTTTTAGTCATTGAAAAATGTAGCCACTGATAAATTCATCTTCTAAAAAATTTTGGTGACAAATTGATTATTGAATTATTATTCCGTTGACAAATTAATCCTCTGGTAGGCAAGATCAGTAAAAAGAAAAAGAGAACTTAAAATGAGAAAATGAGAGCTTAAACATAACTAGGCAAGATCAATGGAAGAAATTTAAGAAAGGGGTCTGCAGGAGTCTAATACTTTTCTCATTAAAGTACCGGAAAACTAATTTGTCAGACAAAATAAAAATTCAAAGACCCATTTATCATTGAAAATTTTTGGAAGATGAATTTGTCAGTAATTACATTTTCCAAGGACTAAAAATAGGTTTTACTCTAAATAAAAAATCCACAAAAGTTTACTCTTCTTAGTTCTTGCTCATTCTCCTTGCAACTTGCAAATGATTTGGAACATATACGATTATTTGATTCATGAGTGGTGACAAGTGTTATTTGATTCATGTAATTTAGTCATTGCTTAGCTAATTCAATACAGACAGAGGAAAGAAAAGTTGGGAACATATACGACTATTTTTTTTGTCAATCATACTTTTAATAGAACTTGGAAATGAAGCAAAGAATATACATACTTTAGTAGGAAAGTAGGGGGGCGGGGTGAGAAACAGAAACAGGGGTTTCTGTCAATCAGCAACAAGAGAGTTAATCCCCAGTTATATATATTCAAACATGATGTAATGTAATCTCTGAGAGGTTCGCTTTCTTTGACATATATACATATTTCAATAGTGAAACACAAAATCATATTTTTTGAAACTTTGAGAAAGCTAAAGTTTATGAAATCATGATGTAATCCCTAAACTGCCACCACATATTTCTCCCATCATTATGCGTGAGACAATTACACAAATGCTTCTATTTGCTAAGGAGACTTTGAGAGATACGCTCAAATGTGAGTTAGTTCCCCTTACAAACAACAAGAGTCATGATTAAGACAAAACCCACTAACAAGGAAGAGAAAGCTAAAGCCTAAGGGGATAAGAATTTGACAGCCCTATTTAAAGTTCTGCACCATCTAATGCTTGCTTTGGTCATTCATGGATGGCAATGGGGAGGGGCAGACACTCCCCGTCTCCATCCTTATGCCCTATTCCAGGCAGAAATTTTTCAATAGTCCTATCTCCGCTATATTGAATGTCCATCTACCCTATTTCTCGCCTCATTTACCCATATAATTATGTTTTTTTTTAAATATACACAATTTACAAGTTTAATCTATCGATCACAATTTTTAATTGAAATTCAAGTTTAATCGAACAATATAATATAAATAATCCTCAAATAACATAATCAAAAATTTAAGATATCCTCAAGCAATAACAATAAGATAAATAATATTGAAATAAAATTATAAAAAAAATTTCTTAAAGACTTCCTATGCAAGAATTCGTCTCCAAGTAATTAAAAGGATCATAAACAGAAAGGAACTAACTTTTTTCTTTTTGGTTTCTGACACCCAATAATTGGCATCCACTTAGGAATTAGAAGAAAAACTTCACAAATTTCAACAAGGATCGCACACAAGTTCTGCTGCAAAGAGTATGACACAACAACATTTGTATGAAGATCAGTGACCTACAGGTCGTACAAAAAAAAATCACCATATATCCACATTAATCACTCATACCAAAGGATTAATAACCAGTTACAATTATTTAATTTAGCAACATAAAAACTATGTTGGCTAGTTCCATTAACTATGATGTGACACTAAAATATAATGTCCAAACATATTTGCAGGCTGCAGCTAAGTTTAGCAACTGCACTTGAACCTAATATTAGATACTACCATCATAAACAAGCAAAAGGCAGCAAACCACTCAATATTTCTACATACCACCTAGCTGAAAATCAAACTATCGTCTAGGCTTTCCAGGTCCCTGGATCGACGTCAAATTAAACAACAATCAATAAAATAACTTCTCCATCCCAATTTACTAATAATAAATTAAATAAAATAGTGAATCTGATAATTTCACTATAAATATATTTTAATTTGACACTCAATATATATATATATATATATATATATACATATATATATATATATATATATATATATATATATATATATATTATTTATGTATAGTATGGGGCGGGACTTCCCCGGACCCGCGCGACCCCATAAAATTACCTATTCCTATACCCATTTTTCTGCCTCATACATGTATCCGACCAAATAAAAATAACAGGGTCTCATCAGGTATAAAGCAAATTGTCATCCCTATTCATCATCAAACTTCTTTTCTTGTATAGATTCCCTCCACCTTTCAAAAAATAAAGTGGAGCACCCTGACTCTGGTTTTTAGGAAACATAAGTATCTACACATTTGATTTGTGTTCAATATTGTAGATTAAGTGGAACTAATAGTATACCCTATAATAGAAAGAATGCATATTCTACAGTTCCTTATCCTTTTGCTAAATATGATGCAGAATTTTGTCTTCAATGGCCGGGAAACAAAAGGATATATGTTTTTGATGATTATATTCACGTCATGGCAATTGTTTGGTACCTTAAAGTAATTTTCCAATTATTGGATTTACAAAATTCTTAATTA
The DNA here is from genome assembly GCA_003255065.1 of Cercis canadensis. Lineage (NCBI taxonomy): Eukaryota > Viridiplantae > Streptophyta > Magnoliopsida > Fabales > Fabaceae > Cercis > Cercis canadensis. The sequence continues at coordinate 6,362 of QAOA01001340.1, forward strand.
TTTGATTAGAGAGATAAAAGTAATAAGCACAGGCAATGAGGCCCCAAAAGTAGTGCAGGAAGAAAGCACTTACTTGTAAGATATAAAAAGTAGAAAAAGCCACACAAGCGATAAGGAGAAAAAGCGTGCCAAGAATCCAGTGTTGGCTGCTTGAGTTGTTGCTACTTTTATGGTGAGTTTTATCCCAGGAAGACCCAAATATGTTAACTATTGGACTACTCTTCTCTCGTGGTAATTAGTATTCAGTTTGAATATGTTAGTGTACCAAACCTCCACTTTAAGACCCTTCAAATTTGATAGGATGAAAGCTAATGAAAAAAATTAGTAACCAATAAAGTCATAACAAATAACCCTTTTTCTTTTCCTCATTTTAATTTTCATTAGTAAATGCTATATGTTTCACTAAAGATCCAACATTCTCATTCTTACACTTTCTTGTTCTTCTTTATTATCCCTGACTCATAGTATCGGTTGATTAGCTATAAGTTTCTAATTAAGTTTAAGTTTTAAAGCAAGAAAAACAAATATAGCCCATCAAAAGCACCTTATATTATTTAGAGAGGAACAGATAAATCAGTTCCTTAATTGTTTCAATAGGAAGAGATAACATTTATAATGTTTTTTCGTAAATCATGGATATGTTGGTTGATAAAAAATATGTTATTAGGATCGATAAAGCCTTGAAGCTATGAGACTTCTTAATGCTTTTTTGTTTGGCGCGCATGATTAGTATTGACAATTAATAATTTGCTTGCAATTACTGTTGGCATTGTCTTCTAAGCAGCTGAATTAGGAAAAGTTTTTCCTTAAACTTGCATCTGATATGAGTACGATAATACACCACTTACAGTTAAGGTAATTATTAAATATTAATAACTTAATTTCCATGGTGGAGAGCCACGTGATATAATGAGACCAAGAAGTGAAAGGATGTTGACGACCCGTGCATCGCGCAATTAGTCTCGGCACTGTGTGTCACCTTGTGCCGTTGCACTCCCGCAATAAACAAAACTATAAGAGAAAATAATAAAGAAAGAGAAAATGAATTGTTGGCAGATCATATATCATTTATGCGTATCATTTCTGGGACTACTGAGAGTGGGAGTTAAACTTTCTTACAAGTTACCGACTCACAACTGTCCTTCAATCCACCCATCTCTTTCTGTTCCTCCAATTTCAAACTAGTCTTTTCTATACATTAATTGGCATGAAGAAAAACACTGACCACTCTGCACAAACTTTGAGATTTCCTATAAAGTCTGAAACGTTATTCATAGAGGGGTGCTATTTGAAACTATTTTTTTGTATAAGATATTTTGAAACTATTTTCAATCACATAACAGTAGTAAATGTTCTAACTTTAAATTATGATATAGATATGTTGCAATTGAAATGAAAATTTAATCAATCAACTCTTGGACGACGGTTATGGCACAGAGGTGAAACAATAAAAAGATATAAAAATGTAAATTTGAAACCTTCCAAAGGACACAAGTCACAAAGCAATTATTAAAACAAACATATGTGTGCTATAACCACCACATATTTCTCCCATCATTATGCGTGAGACAATTACACAAATGCTTCTATTTGCTAATTAAGGAGACTTTGAGAGATACGCTCTAATGTGAGTTAGATCCCCCTATAAACAACAAGAGGCACAGGTGCTCGAGGATCGATTCTCAACATTGCTGATGCTAAACTCTCTTGAGAGAGAGTGAGAGTTTGAGAGAGAGAGAGAGGGAACTGAGGTTTTGTATCTTTTTCTTTTGTACGTGGATTAACTGTAATTCTTAGTTAGGCTCGTATTAAGACTAAGAGCTCTAATTCTTGTGAGAATATTGTTAATGCGAGGGGTAATATTGTTTTGTATTGGGTTTTATCCAAAGCAGAAATTAATTGGTAAGAGATAAGAATGAGAGTAACGTTATTTTTGTTACATTGGAAATAGAACGATAAGCTGCAATCGCACAGGGAAATCCTCCCTAAGTAACCAATAAAGTGATGACAAATAACCCTTTTCTTTTCCTTATTTTACTTTTCATTAGTAAATGCTATATGTTTCACTATAAAGATCTCATTCTTGTGCTTTCTTGTTCTTCTTTATTATCCCTGGCTCATATATAGTATCGGTTGATTAGCTATAAGTTTCTAATTAAGTTTAAGTTTTAAAGCAAGAAAAACAAATATAGCCCATCAAAAACACCTTATATTATTTAGAGTTCATTTTGAGATTAATTGCTCATCATTATCATTGACATTAGATAAACCTTAGTGCTTAAATTAAACATGCACACAAGGGAGGTGTAAAAGGTGACCCCACAGTCCTTCAACTAAAGGCAAAAGCGAATTTTTGAATCAAAACTCATCACAAGATAGATAGATTCTGTATCACAGCTTTCATGGATCCCACCACCACTTCTCAACTGCGCAGCCTAAAAGGTTGTCTTGCTTGCATTCATACATGTACACTTTCCCAAAAAGGATATTAAACAAAGAAAGAACGTATCAGATATGCGTTGAGTGCTTGTGTCTTATATAAATAATTTTTTAGTTTTTGAAATAAATTTGTGCAAGTCATCAAATATATTTGACTGAATGAAAAATTAAGAAAGAGAAGATGAAGTGCATGAGAGAACTAAATATGCAGAGGGGGAAAAGATGCATGTATTTGGGAATAGTGGCTTTTGAATAGTTGCTTGTTTTGTAAGTGACATGAAAAGAAAAAAAAAGAAAAAAAATGGATAATTTGATTTTAACTATGAAAAAATTTTAATTTGATTCATTTCATATATCATATGAAATATTCAAAATATCACTCAGTATTTATTTGATTATTCCGTTTATATATATAATGTATTAGATTATGTTGTGCATAACAAACAGTTTATAGCCAAATGATATTAAAAACGAGAACTTGTGAATTTCATGAATCTAAAATTGCAGCAAAAAAAAAAAAAAAANATGAAGAATCATCAGGTTTCATGTAGTTTTCAAAGTCAACAAGTTTGTCTCTTAACTCCATAAATGAAATGGGAGTATCGCGAGCTAGCAGTGGACCAGTGATGTCCTTGAATTCAGGGCCAAGACCTTTAAGGGCATATATAACCAGGTCTGAATCATTTGCAGGTTGATTAGAAATTTGTTGGATTTCTTCTGCAAGATTTTTGAGAAGTTGGAGATAGGCAGAAACAGGTTGGGTTCCACGAGAAGTGGTGATCAGCTTTTTCTTTAGTGACATAAGCTGGGACTGTGATTGATTGGCAAACATGGTTTGCAAATGATCCCAAGCTATCTTAGAGGTGGAGGGATGGCCAAGTAATATCAGTATTTCAGGTTCTAGAGAGGTCATAATTGCATGAAGAATGAGTTGATCTTGGCGGATCCAAATGGTGAATTCAGGGTTAGGTAGGGAAATACCATCAGTGGAGATTGTGGATGGAGGACAAGGCTTTGAACCATCAACATAGGTCAAGAGATCATGACCTCGAAATAGTGCATCAACAAGAGCTCTCCATGAAGGATAATTATGGTGTGTGAGCTTGAGTGGAAGATGTTGAGCAGTAAAGGATATGAGAGTAGTTCCTGGGTGATGAACAAAGAGAAAGGAGATGCTGGAAGGTGTGGAGATGGATGAGTTTGGAGAATGCTGTTAAGCGCCGTGCTCTGATACCATGAAAAGGTAGAGTTTGTATGCGGAAGAGATATTCTTTTCTATTGATTCTGTAAGTATATATATACAAGTATTGACTGGTTTGAATTTCAAATTGTAAAAGAAAGATAACAACTGGATAGATATAAGGTGAGATGATAAGTTCGTAGCTGGTGCATGTGGAACATGTGCCCCGAGTTGACTCAGTTCAGCTGAGTCAAGTGTGCCCCGAGTTCCTTATCTCTGCATGGCTTTGTATCAGACTTGTTACTTCTGGTTTACGTGGCTGGGTGCAATGCTGTGACGTGGCTTGGGCATTTGCTGTTGCATGAGTGGTGACAAGTGTTATTTGATTCATGTAATTTAGTCATTGCTTAGCTAATTCAATACAGACAGAGAAAGAAAAGTTGGGAACATATACGATTATTTTTTTTGTCAATCATACTTTTAATAGAACATATACGATTATTTCTTTGACATATATACATATTTCAATGGTGAAACACAAAATCAGCACTTTATATAATCTGAATAATATAATGATTCTAGTAAGCACACATTTCATGAGAAAACGAGATTAGTATAAGGAAACTCATGCGTGATGAAAAACATATAGTTCACATTATTTTGATAACGAGATAATTATAGACTTACGTTACAACTTGCAGTTTGAAAGATTATTTAAGACATACATAAAATGTTTAAATTTTCATTTTTATATTTCCATGCAGTAAACTAAAATGTAATTATTAGTTTAATATAGACATTTCAAGAGAATATTGTTAATGCGAGGGGTAATATTGTTTTGTATTGGGTTTTATCCAAAGCAGAAATTAATTGGTAAGAGATAAGAATGAGGGTAACGTTATTTTTGTTACATTGGGAATAGAATGAAAAGCTGCATACGCACAGGGAGATCCTCCCTAGGTAACCAATAAAGTGATGACAAATAACCCTTTTCTTTTCCTCATTTTACTTTTCATTAGTAAATGCTATATGTTTCATTAAAGATCCAACCTTCTTATTCTTGTGCTTTCTTGTTCTTCTTTATTATCCCTGACTCATATATAGTATCGGTTGATTAGCTGTAAGTTTCCAAGTTGATCCAATCAAACAAGAAAAAGAAGGGAAGGGAAGAGTTCTTTCCATGACAAAAAAAGAAGGGAAAAAGGTGGAAGGTGTTATGCTATACCTTTTTATGTGATTGTGTTTGTGTGTATGAAAGAAAATAGAATCCATAAGAGAGAGGTTTTTTGGCGAGTGGTGGAGAGCCACGGGATATATATAATGAGACCAAGAAGTGAAGGGCGTCCCATGCAATATGCATCGCGCAATTAGTCTCGTCACTCGCGTTAGGTCACCTTGCGCCGTTTCACTCCCATAAGAATGGCAAGTGGTCAACTGTCAAAATGATGAATTTCTTATACACTTCTAACAAACAAAACTATAAGAGAATATAGAAAAGAAAGAGAAAATGAATTGTCGGCGGATCACATATCAGTTATGCATGCGTATCATGGTGATGTTCAAGCCAGAATAACTAAAAAGGAATAAGCATATGCTAGCAAGAAGGGAGCCCAAAAAAAACTCTATTTTTTAGTCTATGAATCAAAAGCATGAGCTGAGAGAAATGTTTTTATGTACGCTATCTAATATTACATTGATTAAGGTGGCAAAATTTATGTTTTAGAAAAAAGTTTAAGTGAGTTTAATTAGTAAAACTCAATTTTTTTGAATTTGAATAACTATTTTAATATTCATCCAAGAGATCAATGCTCTTTTCTTGAGAGGAAGGAGGGAGGGCACTCTTTATTATCTCCACTACAACTAAAGATTCTACACAGTAAACACATAAAATGGTTATTTAATTTATAAAAGTCACTTTTTATATATTTTATTCAAAAGTTTAATGTTTTCGTAGCATCTTCATTCCTTTCCAAATTAGCAAGGGCTGTAGCATAGCACCCCCAACACTTATTTGTACCCCACGCTCTTCCCTTCAAGCTCCTCTTTCACTTTTTCCCAAATCTCTTCTTCTCTTCTCTCTTCAACCTCTTGCTGTTGCTCTCTTCTACTCTCCGCAACCAGCAACTTTAACAGTAAGGCTCTTCCAAAATTTATTGCTTTTTCATTGATTGTCTAGGTGATTTTTTCTTTGATTGCGTCAGGTGATTTTTTGTTGGGTTTTGCTGGTTGTTTTATGGTTTGTTGTTGGTTTGTTTCGGGTGTGCTGAATTTCTGTAACAATTGAATTATATTTTCCTTGCTTGTCCTTTCTTCTTTGTCTTTTTCTTTTTCTGGGTGGGGCGATTAAATTGGGGAATGTTTATATGCTGCTGTTTTGGGGTAATCTGGGACATTGTTTTTTTTGCTTGAGGTGGAAGATGCATGCTAGACATGTTTATATAATGTATTGGTTACTTGACCTTGCCCTGTGGGCTATGCATTGTCTAATTATGGAACAAACAGTAAAAATAAAACAGCTTAAGATTTAATAAACAACTTGAGCATTGTACTGAAGTTTTAGATGGGAAGAAAAAAATTATTAAATATTCTTTATTCATAATACTAACTTGGGTCGATCTTTTTCGTAACAAAGATGGATGAGATCGGTGCCCCCATCGATGACGATGGCCGCCTCAAAAGAACTGGTAAATTTTACAAATTCTTGATACCCTTTTTCGCAATTTATGCAGAAAGTAACTTAGGTGCTTGATGTTTTGCGCAAGTGTTGCTCACTGAGTCTGAGTGTATTTCATGTTTGACGAAACAGGGACTGTGTGGACTGCGAGTGCCCACATCATAACAGCTGTAATTGGTTTTGGTGTGCTATCTCTGGCTTGGGCAATAGCTCAGCTTGGATGGACTGCTGGTCTTGTTGTGATGATTCTGTTCTCTTTTGTGACTTGTTACACTTTCACGCTTCTCTCTGCTTGCTACCGTTCTGGTGACCCTGTCATTGGCGAGAGGAACTATACTTACATGCATGCTGTTCAATCAAACCTTGGTAAATTTTCAGCTACCTGACTTGTTTGATTGAAACAAATTCTGGGTGCTGTTTCAAAGTTTCAAATTTTCAATCTTGCTTTTTGTGCTTGTGTATGGTCAGTTGGCTTGAAGGTCAAGATTTTCGGGCTAGTTCAATTTCTTAACCTTTTCGGAGTTGCCATTGGCTACACTATTGCAGCTTCCATGAGCATGATGTAAGTTTTGAAATCATAGTGGTATTTAGAAATTTAATTTTTGTTGAATTAACTAAGGAAAATAGTCTAATTGGCTCTGTTGGGTTTTGGTTCAAACAGGGCAATCATAAGGTCTATCTGTTTCCACAAGAGTGGAGGCAAAGATCCATGCCATACGAATAGCAACATTTACATGATTTCATTTGGTGTCGGTGAGATTATTTTATCTCAAATCCTATACTTCCATCAGTTACGGTGGCTCTTCCGTTTAGCTGATGTTATGCCCTTCATTTACTCATCAATTGGGCTGGGTCTAGCAGTTGCCAAAGTTATAGGAATAGCTCTGTTCATATAGGCTATGATTAAATTTAATGTTTTGTTTGAAAATTAACCTACTGGGGTAAAATCTGACTTAAATTGGTCATCTAACAGAAAACGGAAGAGTTGGAGGAAGCCTAACAGGGATAAGCGTTGGTACTGTGACAGCAACACAAAAAGTTTGGAGGAGCTTCCAAGCTCTCGGTAACATAGCCTTTGCATACTCATTCTCAATGATCCTTATAGAAATTCAGGTATAATCTTTGTCCTAAACTGATTGGACTCAGACCCAGAAAAAATTTTGAATTGAAGTTTGAATTAATGGATTTGTTGTAAAACAGGACACAATCAAATCCCCACCACTAGAATCGAAAACAATGAACAAGGCTACTTTTATTGGTGTTGCAGTCACAACCCTTTTCTACGTGCTCTGTGGTGGCTTTGGTTATGCTGCTTTTGGAGATGCAAGCCCTGGAAACCTTCTCACTGGTTTTGGTTTCTATAACCCATATTGGCTCATTGACATAGCCAATGCTGCCATAGTTATCCACCTTCTTGTTGCATACCAAGTTTACTGCCGGCCCCTTTTTGCTTTCATTGAAAAACCAGCTGCAAAAAGATTCCCAGATAGTTATTTTGTGAAAAAAGGTATTGAAGTTCCACTCCCAGTTCTCGGTCCCTGCCAACTCAACCCCTTCAGACTTGTTTGGAGGACAATTTTTGTGATCATTACCACTTTGATATCAATGCTCCTTCCATTCTTCAACTACATTGTGGGGCTTCTTGGAGCTCTTGGNATAAAATGGTTATTTAATTTATAAAAGTCACTTTTTATATATTTTATTCAAAAGTTTAATGTTTTCGTAGCATCTTCATTCCTTTCCAAATTAGCAAGGGCTGTAGCATAGCACCCCCAACACTTATTTGTACCCCACGCTCTTCCCTTCAAGCTCCTCTTTCACTTTTTCCCAAATCTCTTCTTCTCTTCTCTCTTCAACCTCTTGCTGTTGCTCTCTTCTACTCTCCGCAACCAGCAACTTTAACAGTAAGGCTCTTCCAAAATTTATTGCTTTTTCATTGATTGTCTAGGTGATTTTTTCTTTGATTGCGTCAGGTGATTTTTTGTTGGGTTTTGCTGGTTGTTTTATGGTTTGTTGTTGGTTTGTTTCGGGTGTGCTGAATTTCTGTAACAATTGAATTATGTTTTCCTTGCTTGTCCTTTCTTCTTTGTCTTTTTCTTTTTTTGGGTGGGGCGATTAAATTGGGGAATGTTTATATGCTGCTGTTTTGGGTTAATCTGGGACATTGTTTTTTTTGCTTGAGGTGGAACTAGACATGTTTATATAATGTATTGGTTACTTGAACTTGCCCTGTGGGCTATGCATTGTCTAATTATGGAACAAACAGCAAAAATAAAACAGCTTAAGATTTAATAAACAACTTGAGCATTGTACTGAAGTTTTAGATGGGAAGAAAAAAATTATTAAATATTCTTTATTCATAATACTAACTTGGGTCGATCTTTTTCGTAACAAAGATGGATGAGATCGGTGCCCCCATCGATGACGATGGCCGCCTCAAAAGAACTGGTGAATTTTACAACTTCTTGATACCCTTTTTCGTAATTTATGCAGAAAGTAGCTTAGGTGCTTTATTTTTTGCGCAAGTGTTGGCCATTGAGTCTGAGTGTATTTTGTGTTTGACAAAACAGGGACTGTGTGGACTGCGAGTGGCCACATCATAACAGCTGTAATTGGTTTTGGTGTGCTATCTCTGGCTTGGGCTATAGCTCAGCTTGGATGGACTGCTGGTCCTGCTGTGATGATTCTGTTCTCTTCTGTGACTTATTACACTTCCACGCTTCTCTCTGCTTGCTACCGTTCTGGTGACCCTGTCATTGGCGAGAGGAACTATACTTACATGCATGCTGTTCAATCAAACCTTGGTAAATTTTCAGCTACCTGACTTGTTTGATTGAAACAAATTCTGGGTTTGCTTTCTATTTTTGGTTATAATTTTGGGTGCTGTTTCAAATTTTCAATCTTGCTTTTTGTGGTTGTGCATGGTCAGGCGGCTTGAAGGTCAAGGTTTTTTGGGTAGTTTACTATCTTAACCTCTTCGTAGTTACCATTGGCTGCACTATTGCATCTTCCATGAGCATGACGTAAGTTTTGAAATCATAGTGGTATTTAGAAATTTAATTTTTGTTGGATTAACGAAGGAAAATAGTCTAATTGGCTCTGTTGGGTTTTTGTTCAAACAGGGCAATTATAAGGTCTGTCTATTTCCACAAGAGAGGAGGCAAATATCCATGCCATATGAATAGCAACATTTACATGATTTCATTTGGTATCGCTGAGATTATTTTATCTCAAATCCGAGACTTCGATCAGTTATGGTGGCTCTCCCTTTTAGCTGCTGTTATGCCCTTCACCTACTCATCAATTGGGCTGGGTCTAGGAGTTGCCAAAGTTATAGGTATAGCTCTGTTCATATAGGCTATGATTAAATTTAATGTTTTGTTTGGAGATTAAGCTACTGGGGTAAAATCTGACTTAAATTGGTCATGACAGAAAACGGAAGAGTTGGAGGAAGCCTAACAGGGATAAGTGTTGGTACTGTGACAGCGACACAAAAAGTTTGGAGCAGCTTCCAAGCTCTCGGTGACATAGCCTTTGCATACTCATACTCAACGATCCTTACAGAAATTCAGGTATAAGAAACTGATTGGACTCAGACCCACAAAATTTTTTGAATTGAAGTTTGAATTAATGTGTTTGTTGTAAAACAGGACACAATTAAATCCCCACCACCAGAATTAAAAACAATGAACAAGGCTACTTTTACTGGTGTTGCAGTCACAAGCCTTGTCTACGTGCTCTGTGGTGGCTTTGGTTATGCTGCTTTTGGAGATGCAAGCCCTGGAAACCTTCTCACTGGTTTTGGTTTCTATAACCCATATTGGCTCATTGACATAGCCAATGCTGCCGTAGTTATCCACCTTCTTGTTGCATACCAAGTTTCCTGCCGGTCCCTTTTTGCTGTCATTGAAAAACCAGCTGCAGAAAGATTCCCAGATAGTTATTTTGGGAAAAAAGACATTAAAATTTCATTCCCAATTTGCGGTCCCTGCCAATTCAACCTCTTCCAACTTGTTTGGAGGACAATTTTTGTGATCATTACCACTTTGATATCAATGCTCCTTCCATTCTTCAACTACATTGTGGGGCTTCTTGGAGCTCTTGGATTTTGGCCTCTGACTGTGTATTTCCCAGTAGAGATGTACATTGTCCAAAAGGGAATCCCAAAGTGGAGCGCAAAATGGATCTGCCTCCAAATGCTTAGTATAGCTTGCCTTATAATTACTATAGCAGCTGCAGTTGGTTCCATTGCTGGGATTGTCATTGATCTTCAAAGTTATAAGCCTTTCCAGACCAACTACTACTGATTAGGACTAGATAGTGATCGCCATCGATAAAAGCAAGAAAAGAAATTTCAATTCTTGCTCATGTCCATATGAAGCCTAGGATGGTGAGTGGTGAGTATTGAGCGCTAAGAGATCTCCTCTTATTCTTTGGGGATTCTCGTTGAATTGTAGTTTCTTCATTTTTCTACCCAATATAAGTGACGTTTGTGACAGCCTATAAAATCAACTGGTTAATGGTTGATTTGGTTTATGTTTTAAATTTATCTTAAGCAGATACAATATAAAATTTATTAATGAAAGCTGTGAATTTAAGGGCAATCAATTGAAATTATTAATATGATTAAATATTTAGATGAATCACATACATGTAAAAACGAGTTCTCATCAATTACTTGCTGTTACGAAAGAGATCATGACCATTACCTAATTAAAATATTCACGAATAAATTAGTTATTTAATGTACTGTGACCATATATGCAACTGTTGTTTAATCTTTCAGGACTTTGTAAACTTTTCATGTCATCTTTTCCCACTTTTGCTTTTAGGAGGGTTGTCTTCGTTGTCAAGAACATAATTGTCTTCATTGTCAAGAACATACTCATCCACAATATCACATCGTTAGCCAAGTTAACATCAAATTGATAAGACAGATAGCATATGGGTGCTATGCTATACCCCACTGAAAGTGACGTTTACAACCAAAATTGAAGTGTGCTGATCTTTTGTAGCTTTTGCAACATTTTTGGTTTTTAATAGATTGAGAAAGTGGAAAATAGAGAAAGTTTAAATAATTAAAAATTTGATTGAAAGTTTTTAAAATTTATGAAAGCTGCCCCAACTTGAGATCGTTTATGAATATGATGAATTTGCAAAGATTACTCAACTTTATTAAATTGATAACACGAAATCAATGTCTAATTTTTTTTCTGATCTTTATTGTCCTATTTTTCAATCTTTTAGGATAATAAAGATGATTAAGGGTATCAATCAATTAATGTACGGAAAGAACATTATTAATTATTTTTTGTTTTATATTTTCCTTCTTTTTACGGCCATGCCCACACCCCACATGCACGTCATGCAAACGCATTGAGAACTTGTCTGCAACGTGATTTTAGGAGCAAAGTTATGGATTAAACACAGCCCAGAAAGAGACCCTGTATAGTATATATTTCCATTTTCACCCATTAATTAGTTTTGGTTCTCTCTTAGCCTTAACAATTGGAGGCATTGTGGTCTCGAATTCTCCGGTCTATGATTATTTTTTTTTGAAAATTAATTATTTGATTTTACTTGTTAGATATGCATATATACCAATTCTATGACCAAGGAGATATATATGACCTCATGATTTGTTTCATAAAGCAATTAATGAAAAAATTAAGCTAAATATTATCTAAATTGAAACATGGCAGGTACCTGCATGGCATCAGTCCCAGGACGAATATTGTGATTATGAAGAACATACTCATGCATTTTCCAATCAGTCCTTCCTGCATTTCGGTGTGAGCTTGCATTTGCATAGAAGTCTAGTGACCTTTTGGTTCCATCAACTTCGAATCCATTGTTAGCTTTGATTTTCTTTTCGCATCTGGTTGGTTTCTAGTAACCAGCATTGCCTGCTGCTCGATCTGGTCGACTTCCATTTGCATATTTTCAATTTTTTGGGGTGAAAAAATACCATTTAGATTCTTTGTTCAACCCGTATTTCCCTGATTATATCACACAAACAAATTTTTATTTGCCACTTCTATTAATTAATAGACAGATAAACAAGATGGTGCTCAAATAATATATATATATATATATATATAGAGTAAAAATAACAACCATAGACCAAGAAAGGACTTTGAGAAAGTTATGATTTTATTTGACCACATTTGAAATTCGTCATTGGTTTAAGTTTTGTAAGTTATCCATTGATGCATATCCAATTAACCCAGGTAAAACCAAAAAAAAAATAAAAAATTCTTCAGCAATATTTGACTAAATAGAGGTACCAATTAATTAAATGCAAATAATTGCTTGAAAAAACTCCAAAAGTAGGTGCTTTTCACTTTAGGACCATAACCTTATGCTTTTAATTATTTCTTGTTTATATATGCATATGCAGTATTAAACCTAAAAAAAAATTATACGAGGGGAACAACAAATCCTTAAATAAACGCCACAACAAAAATAGAAAATAAGTAAAGCAGACAATGTAACTTCACTTTAACATATATAACGTTTGAAGAATATTGCAAAACCATCTATAAGTCTTTTGAGTTTTATTGTTGGTTTAACTATTATTTACCAAACAACGTGTAGTTAAGTGATATTGAGGGCGTTATGAGGTTTGTGATCCCAAAGTGGAGTGGAAAATGGATCGGTCTCCAAATGCTCAGTAAAGCTTGCCTTCTAATTACTATAGCAGCTGCTGTTGGTTCCATTGCTGGGATTGTCCTTGATCTGGAAAGTTATAAGCCTTTCCAGACCAGCTACTACTGAAGAGTTGTTTGTTTGTAAGTGACATGAAAAGAAAAGAAAAAATAAAATACAAAATGAAAAAATACAAAAAAATAAAAAATAATTCAATTAATTTTATCCTCTCTAGCTTTTTACCACTTTATTTCTCTCTTGATACTCTCAATAGTGAGTAAAAACATAGTTGGGCAATCAGTAACACAAGTGGTTCAAACTAAATCAATCACC
>QAOA01001340.1:25140-58897 GCA_003255065.1 Cercis canadensis
CGTGCTCTGTGGTGGCTTTGGTTATGCTGCTTTTGGAGATGCAAGCCCTGGAAACCTTCTCACTGGTTTTGGTTTCTATAACCCATATTGGCTCATTGACATAGCCAATGCTGCCATAGTTATCCACCTTCTTGTTGCATACCAAGTTTCCTGCCGGCCCCTTTTTGCTTTCATTGAAAAACCAGCTGCAAGAAGATTCCCAGATAGTTATTTTGTGAAAAAAGGCATTGAAGTTCCACTCCCAATTTTCGGTCCCTGCCAACTCAACCCCTTCAGACTTGTTTGGAGGACAATTTTTGTGATCATTACCACTTTGATATCAATGCTCCTTCCATTCTTCAACTACATTGTGGGGCTTCTTGGAGCTCTTGGGTTTTGGCCTCTGACTGTGTATTTCCCATTGGAGATGTACATTGTCCAAAAGGGAATCCCAAAGTGGAGCGCAAAATGGATCTGCCTCCAAATGCTCAGTATAGCTTGCCTTATAATTACTATAGCAGCTGCAGTTGGTTCCATTGCTGGGATTGTCATTGATCTTCAAAGTTATAAGCCTTTCCAGACCAACTACTACTGATTAGGACTAGATAGTGATCGCCATCGATAAAAGCAAGAAAAGAAATTTCAATTCTTGCTCATGTCCATATGAAGCCTAGGATGGTGAGTGGTGAGTATTGAGTGCTAAGAGATACAACAATAAAGTACACACATATCTCTTGTTAGATCAATCGTCAAAGCTCCTCTTAGTCTTTGGGGATTCTCGTTGAATTGTAGTTTCTTCATTTTTCTACCCAATATAAATGACATTTGTCAAAGCCTATGACTCTAGTTCAAACTCCAAATACACAAATCAACTGGTCAATGGTTGATTTGGTTTATGTTTTAAATTTATCTTAAGCAGATACGATATAAAATTTCTTAATGAAAGCTGTGAATTTAAGGGCAATCAATTGAAATTATTAATATAATTAAATATTTAGATGAATCACATACATGTAAAAACGAGTTCTTATCAATTACTTGCTGTTAAGCAAGAGATCATGACCATTACCTAATTAAAATATACACGGATAAACTAGTTATTTAATATACTATGACCATATATACAACTGTTGTTTAATCTTTCAGCTGATCTTTGTAAACTTTTCATGTCTTCTCTCGTTTCAAGAATATTGCAAAAGCATCTATAAGTCTTTGTGAGTGAGTGAGGAGTATAAGTACAATAGTTTTGGTTGGTTTTCAACATAAAACTCATTCCTAACCTTTGCTCCTACAAGAATTTGACCTAAATAAAGAGAAGAGGAAGCTAATGTTTTAGGTAGTTATATTTGGGTGCAACACATTAAATGATTGCCGGCTGTCGTTAAGCTGTACCTTATCTACTTTGGTCGTAATCTACCCTTGATATTTTAAAGATATTACAGATTGCCCCTCAGGACCCAAACGCGGAAAAGAAGGAATAATTATCGAATGCTTGTCTGTCTTGTCTTGGAAGCTATGAATGTGATGATTAGAGACTTGCCTTTTCTCGCATCTTACATGCATATACTTAGTGCTTTTCTTTGAGATATTCTACGATACTCTTATTATGAACGCTTTCACATGTGATACTCCTCAGGCTCAATTTCTCAGGCCTCCCTCCCCGGAAATAAGCAACTCGCTTCATCGACTGTAACAATTTTTTATGGGCAAAATTATACTACATGTCTCAATACATTACGCTAATTTTTAATTGGATTCTGATGAGGATCGGCCCAAAAAACCGGTTCAAACTCCAGACCTACTATTTAGTTGACAAGACGCTGCATCTTAAGCGGGGACAAGGCGCCACATCTTCGGCATGGATAAGGCGCCACCAATTTAGTCATACAATGACTATAAATATGCAGACAATGTAGTCTAAAAAAGTAATTTGTTGGTCAAAATTATACCTAGATTGGATTATCTATCTCATCACTCTTACTAACTTAAGCATCAGAGAGTCATCATCGGCCCACTACTAAGCTAGACTTCTTGCAGGATTTTAATTTGATTTTAACTATGGAAGAATTTTAATTTGGATCATCTCATACCATATGAAATATTTAAAATATCACTCGGTGTTTATGTAATTATTTCATTTATATTTGTAGTGCACTTAGACTGTGTTGTAGATACCAAACATTATTTCAAACGGTGTTTCATTGCCAGACATAGAACCATTGTGACATCTATTCCATCTATAAGTACACCATTTTCTTCAGGTTGCATAGTTGAACCTTGAATCTGTGCTGCCCTCCATCCATGACTTCTGGCTCTATAGGAATACCATTCTTTCACTTTTTCCGTTTTGAGATATAAATCTTGCAGAGAACCCAGTCGTTCAACTAGCAAATAATAAACAAAACAAATTTAATGTAAACCATTAGATATGTGAGTGTGGTATTATAATCATAATTAGTATTAGTAATAAAATCATTCTTTGGCCTCTTTTGTTATGGTAATTTCCTGATGCTTGGATTAAAGGGCTATCTTTCATGGGGGTTTGGTACACCGACATATTCAAACCATAATGCAAGATGCTTCAGTATCTAGGGTATCTATCATGGGGGTTTGGTACACTATCATAGGAGGATTGTCTTCATTGTCAAGAACATACTCATCCACAATATCACATCGTTAGCCAAGTTAACATCAAATTGATAAGACAGATAGCATATGGGTGCTATGCTATACCCCACTGAAAGTGACGTTTACAACCAAAATTGAAGTGTGCTGATCTTTTGTAGCTTTTGCAACATTTTTGGTTTTTAATAGATTGAGAAAGTGGAAAATAGAGAAAGTTTAAATAATTAAAAATTTGATTGAAAGTTTTTAAAATTTATAAAAGCTGCCCCAACTTGAGATCGTTTATGAATATGATGAATTTGCAAAGATTACTCAACTTTATTAAATTGATAACACGAAATCAATGTCTAATTTTTTTTCTGATCTTTATTGTCCTATTTTTCAATCTTTTAGGATAATAAAGATGATTAAGGGTATCAATCAATTAATGTACGGAAAGAACATTATTAATTATTTTTTGTTTTATATTTTCCTTCTTTTTACGGCCATGCCCACACCCCACATGCACGTCATGCAAACGCATTGAGAACTTGTCTGCAACGTGATTTTAGGAGCAAAGTTATGGATTAAACACAGCCCAGAAAGAGACCCTGTATAGTATATATTTCCATTTTCACCCATTAATTAGTTTTGGTTCTCTCTTAGCCTTAACAATTGGAGGCATTGTGGTCTCGAATTCTCCGGTCTATAGTCTTGAAGTTGAATGTACAACACCTGATGGACAAACAAAGGTTGTGTTGTTCTATGTTCTAATACAATGCCTGTCGTCCTAGGAATACTATTTACTTAGGAATTTTTTTAAAAAAATTTGTACCAAACGTGGGAATATTACATTCTCAACTTCATATTCCTCGGAATGTGAAAAGAATCTGTGTACCAAACATTCTCTATGTGTACTTTTCAGGCGTTGTGTGATTTTCAGTCCCTTTTCACCAATCTGACACAGGCTCAAGAAATAATTCTGGGATGTATTTCCCTTTTCCATCATCTGCTCCTATATATCTTATATCAGCACAAGATTCTCCTTTCTACTTAGCTAAATCCTGAATTATTTACTGATAATTCCATAAAATAGAATTATTATAGCTCCAATTATGCTTTATCTGGCTAATTCTTAAGTTATTTTGCATGAATGTGTGTCATATTCTCTAGTTATTAATTAATCTTAGTTAGTGTCAAAGTTATTGTTTTATTTATTTTCCTAGCATGTTTTTAGCTCATTCATAGTCCTTTTTGATTGCTCTTGAAGGTTAGAGCATTAGGAGGTTGAAGGAGGAACTAAACGGGACAAATCAAGTGCTGGAAAAGCTCTCTGGCCATCCAGCGCCAGCATGGCAGAGAAGCACAAAGCTTCCCAGTGAGCCAGCGCCCAGCGCTAGGCCCCCAGCGCCAGCCTTCCAGCATTGTAGCACCCGTGTCTCCATTAACCAGCGCCCAGCGCTGGAACAAGTGCTGAGGTGTTTTTCCACCTGTCTCTTGGAGCTAACCTACCTATAAAAGGAACAAGAGGGAGGAAATGAGAGCGATCGAGAGGAGAGCCGTCAATAACAAAGAAGAGAAAGAAGCTGGAGCATTTTTAGAGGATTCAACTCGGATTTTACCTAGTTTTTCTTCTCTTCTCTCTTATTGAACTTTGTTTATCTGTATTCCTTTGTTTTAACTATGAATAGCTAAACCCCCTTAGTTAGGGGATTGATGTAGCTAGGTTTTGGATGAACTTTTATTGTTAAATGAAGTTATTTTGATGCAAGTCTCTTTGTTGGAGTAGATTTTACCGCTCTTAATACCTTTAAATGCTTAGCTACCACTTGAATGGTTTATTGACTCATGTTGATGCTA
Source organism: Cercis canadensis (assembly GCA_003255065.1). NCBI lineage: Eukaryota > Viridiplantae > Streptophyta > Magnoliopsida > Fabales > Fabaceae > Cercis > Cercis canadensis. Next base: position 29,584 of record QAOA01001340.1, read on the forward strand.
GGGATAGTAAGATATGAGTATGCTCTTGTAATTTCTACCATAAATCAAGTTAATCTAGGAATAGATAACTTAGTTTATGTGGTCTTGAATTAATTTCCTAGAGCTTAATCACCTAGACAAGTTAATTGTACTAAGGAATTGGGCAATTAGTTGGGATATGGAGGATTGCTTCTCCAAGGGATTAGGTTCAATCAAATTAGAGAAATTGGCCAACAACAAAGGATTTGTAGCTAGGATAATATATTCTTCAGTAATTCAAAGGTTATTTTGTCTATGAAATAACCGAAGTCCAAACCAAGTGAAATTAGCCCTCTAACCTTCTCTTGTTAATTGTTAATCCTTTAGTTTAATTGTTGATTAAGTTGTTAAGTTGTGCTATTCAGCTCATTTCAATTGATCATTGGGATCCATGTTATTAGTATAGCTTTCTCAAACTCAACCCATTGAATTTTTCAAATAGNGAATCATTGTTAGTGAAATTGGTACTTGCTAACGTTAAATCCCTGAAGACGATACTCTACTCACTTTTATATACTACTTGTGTGGCCCGGTATACTTGCCGGTAGAAATCATTTTAAAATCCACAACAGTCTCCAAATGCTCAGTAAAGCTTGCCTTCTAATTACTATAGCAGCTGCTGTTGGTTCCATTGCTGGGATTGTCCTTGATCTGGAAAGTTATAAGCCTTTCCAGACCAGCTACTACTGAAGAGTTGTTTGTTTGTAAGTGACATGAAAAGAAAAGAAAAAATAAAATACAAAATGAAAAAATACAAAAAAATAAAAAATAATTCAATTAATTTTATCCTCTCTAGCCTTTTACCACTTTATTTCTCTCTTGATACTCTCAATAGTGAGTAAAAAAATAAAAAATAATTCAATTAATTTTATCCTCTCTAGCTTTTTACCACTTTATTTCTCTCTTGATACTCTCAATAGTGAGTAAAAACATAGTTGGGCAATCAGTAACACAAGTGGTTCAAACTAAATCAATCACCCAAAATGTTAGATTGTGTGGGAAGAACAATAATGCACAAATGGTATGGCGTGCACAAGTTAATCAAACAAGAATAACACTCAAACAAGGTGATCACAACTAGAAAATACACTTCGGTGGCAAAAAAAACAGGGCAACTAGCCTTTTTATCTAAACTTAGTCAATTTAACAAATTCTAGCATGCTTTAGCTTAGTCCATTTGGCTATTTGCACATCTTTTTTCACTATGACTTATTTTCTTGAAGGACCTTTAACTCAATTGAGCTTCTTCTTTCTAATTTTTGCCCAGAATTTTCTCTAGCACTGCATTGAATGCTTTGGCATAATTTTATTTTATTTTTTGCACGAATTTTTCTAGAAAATTGCTTAAGAAGATTCAAGAACACTTTGAATGTTCATCAATCTTGCTCAACAATTTTTTTTAAAAAAATACCATTGATTCATTCATACTTTATTCAAGCTCAAATCATTAACTAGATGGACAACAGCTCAGAATTACACAAAGTAAGATGAATCAACAAGATACTCCAAAATAAATGAAATAGAAAATTGTCACACTAAGTCTTAGTGGCAATTACCAGGGACCCAGAAATGCTGCAAAAGCAACTCCTTGAGGTTAATTCTAAATCTTAAATATTAAGTTTTGACAACAAAGGTGACTCAAAATGTTGTTTCCACACACAAAAAACAAAAAACACCTTGTCCAGTAGTTTTGATGTTAGGGACTACCAATAATATACTTTTCCGACGAAACCAACTTAGATTTCCGCTTGTTTCATCACAGCCGAAGGATTGCTTGTCTGCTTTACAAAAGTTGGCTCCCGAAACAGACAAAGGGGTTATGGATATAATTTTTAAAGACTAGAAGCAGTAAAATAATTCATTTATTAAGAACTTAGGTAGATACAAAGTTTCTAGTTCTAGTAACATCCACAAATTATTATAATATTTTAGTGGCTTCTTATTATTACTACAAACCAATGTCCTATTAGGGCACCATTATATGATTAATTACTTATTTTTTTATTAGAATACCCAAACTTTTAACGTTCAATAATGTTAAGTAAATGTAATTCTTAAACATGTCTAAACCCTTGTAATAATGTTAAGTAAATGTAATTCTTTTCATTGACTTTGGTTCAAATTCTGCTCATTTGAAAATTGTGTGTGGGATTTCAACCATAAAGAAGAATAGAGGGGGTGCCTATAGCTAGGATGATATAAGAACATGATTATGATGGTGATGACGATGACGATAAGAAAAAATAAAGAATTTGACTAAGCTAGCTAGTGGCCTTTGTGTGTCTCGTCACCAAAATATGAGTCTTCTTCATCAGCTGGTGGGGTTGACATGGATCTTGACCCTCTTTGATGAAACATTCCTTAGAGGACTGCGTTTGAAAGCTGTTCTATTGCTTGTCCTCTTCTGCTCTAATATTTTTCTTCTTCTTCTTCTTCTTCTTTTTGTCTCTATCTCTCTCTCTTTCTTTTGTAAAACCCTTCTGTTCATTACTTTGTCTCCAGCTGAGTGATGTTAATACGAGAATATATCTTTTACCAATTAATTAAAGACGACTAAAATCTTGTTATAGGATGATATAAGAACATGATTATGATGGTGATGACGATGACGATGACGATAAGAAAAAATAAAGAATTTGACTAAGCTAGCTAGTGGCCTTTGTGTGTCTCGTCACCAAAATATGAGTCTTCTTCATCAGCTGGTGGGGTTGACATGGATCTTGACCCTCTTTGATGAAACATTCATTAGAGGACTGCGTTTGAAAGCTGTTCTATTGCTTGTCCTCTTCTGCTCTAATATTTTTCTTCTTCTTCTTCTTCTTCTTCTTTTTGTCTCTATCTCTCTCTCTTTCTTTTGTAAAACCCTTCTGTTCATTACTTTGTCTCCAGCTGTGTGATGTTAATACGAGAATATATCTTTTACCAATTAATTAAAGACGACTAAAATCTTGTTTAAAAGACAAGACCATTATTTCCCACACACGCTATTTTGAGAATGATTGTTATGAATGGGCAAAAAAATAATAATAATTTGACCCTAGCTCTTTGGTTTACCTCATTTTCATTTTTAATTGGATTATATTACATCTCTCTATATATTAATTTAATTTTTAATTGGATTCAGATAATTTTTCTTCAAAAATTAAGTTCTTATATTTTTAACTTGATGCAATCAAGTCTCTATCGTTAATTATTTAATTTTTTGTTATATAATAGTTAGGAAATTTGAACATATAACGTCTTACATATTACTTAAACTTTTCACCACTAAATTAAACCTTAACCATTTTTACAACATCATAAATGTGATGCTGACATGGCCAATAATGGGCAAATTTATTCAAATAATACATTTTTGTAAATTATTTACACAAATTGAACAATTTTTAAACTATTTATATAAAATGAGCAATTTTAAATATTTTATTAATTTTCAAACAAAAGAAGAAGAAGAAGGTATTTTTTAAACTATTTATATAAAATGAGCAATTTTAAATATTTTATTAATTTTCAAACAAAAGAAGAAGAAGAAGGTGTAGGACGAAGCATGAAGAGGAACACGTTTTAGAGCAAAAGTGTGTTCTTTGGAAACACGCTTTAGAGCTAAAACATGTTCTCAAAGAACGTACTTTAGAGATAAAGCGTGTTCTGAGCTAAAGCGTGTTCTGAGCTAAAGCGTGTTCTTAAACACGCTTTATCTCTAAAGCGTGTTTCTAAAGAACACATTTTTGCTTTAAAATGTGTCTCTCTTTCGTTTGAAAATTAATAAAATATTTAAAACTGTCAATTTTAAGTAAATAGTTTGAAAATTATCTCTTTTGTGTAAATAGTTTGTAAAAGTGTAATATTAGTGTCAATTTGCCCCAATACTGTGCACACATGGCCATACCCATAATGTCATTTGACCTTTCATATATACACACGGCACACCATCACCACATCAGCAAAACAAGTGACTTGCACCTGATTTAGTGGAGCCCACAATATCTCACCGTTAGCGTCATAAGGATAAATTGGGTGATTCGCTATACATGGAATCGATTAATAGAAAAAGAAAATAACATAGCTATACAATCAGAAACTAAAGAAGAAGATAAATATTCTAACCTGTTAGTATTTCAGGAGAGTAAGCATAGACATTGTCTTGACGAATAGGGTGAATAGGCAAAAGTGTAGTAGAGATATGCTAATGGTGTAAATTTTATTTTTAAGAAGTAGGTGCATGCAGTAGTTTCCAGGAAAAGTTTGATAGTGCTAGAAAGATAAAAAAGTATTGAGAATATTTTGTAATTGATGTCATATGCATTCCTCAACTGCTTTGTTCTAATATGTTGGAGTCCACCTTTTCCTATGTGCATGTCATCTCATTTCATTATCATATTTTTCTGTTTGTTTCTTTGTAGGCTATAGTGTTACTTTATATCCCATTCATGTGAGTCATTTGAGTTTTTCAAAAATGTCAGAGAGTCAAATGTAAGCGAGTTGCAAGAAGCATTAATTTTGTGGGTCTCTATGTTCTAGGGGGAACTGCAGTGTTACCTTCGACAGCTTTGATGCTTTCAGTTGTAAGTTCAGAAGATGTTCCATCAGCTGCTGTGATTATTTTTCATCCTACAATTTTTATTGTGATTTACCGATATCCATATTTTCTTATTTAGCTGACATTTAATTATTTTCCATACCAGCCTGCACATATTACTGGATGTAAAACTATTGTTCTTACAACTCTTCCAGCTCAGGATGGTGATATATGCAAGGTAATTGTCTAAAGTTAATGAAAAATATAATAATAAGGTTATCCTTGTTCTCACCAATGTTTTCCTGTAGCAAGTTCTGTATTGTGCAAAGAAGGCTGTTGTGACTCAAATTCTCAAAGCTGGAGGAGCTCAGGTTTGAAGCATAATCAAATAAATCATGTCCACTTGTGTTATATGTGATTGTTGTTCTTATATATATTTATATGTTTATGTATTTATATAAATTGAAAATTATGAGTGATTATTGTCCCAAGGTGGCTAGCTTCGCAATAACTCATATCTCTTGTTGGCTTATCTATTCAGATTATTGTTGTGCATGTCATCTTATTTCTTTATCATATTTTTATGTTTGTTTATTTGTAGGTTATAGTGTTACTCTATATTCCTTTCATGTGAGTCATTTGAGTTTTTCAAAAATGTCAGGGAATCAAACGTAAACGAGTTGCACGAAGCATTAATTCTGTGGGTCTCTATGTTCCGGGGGGAACTGCAGTGTTACCTTCGACAGCTTTGATACTTCCAGTTGTAAGTTCAGAAGATGTTTCATCAACTACTGTGATTGTTTTCCATCTTACAATTTATTGTAATTTACCGATATCCATATTTTCTTATTTAGCTGACATTTAATTATTTTTCATGCTAGCCTGCACAGATTGCTGGATGTAAAACTATTGTTCTTACAACTCCTCCAGTTGAGGATGGTGATATATGCAACGTAATTGTCTAAAGTTAATGAAAAATATAATTATAAGGTTATCCTTGTTCTCACCAATGTTTTCCTGTAGGAAGTTCTGTATTGTGCAAAGAAAGCTGTTGTGACTCAAATTCTCAAAGCTGGAGGAGCTCAGGTTTGAAGCATANATCAAATAAATCATGTCCACTTGTGTTATATGTGATTGTTGTTCTTATATATATTTATATGTTTATGTATTTATATAAATTAGAAATTATTAGTGATTATTGTCCCAAGGTGGCTAACTTCGAAATAACGCATCTCTCTTGTTGGCTTATCCATTCAGATTATTGTTGTGCATGCCATCTTAGTTATTTATCATATTTTTCTGTTTGTTTATTTGTAGGTTATAGTGTGACTCTATATTCCTTTCATGTGAGTAATTTGAGTTTTTCAAAAATGTCAGGGAATCAAACATAAGCGTGTTGCACGAAACATTAATTTTGTGGATCTCTATGTTCCGGGAGGAACTGCAGTGTTACCTTCGACAGCTTTGATGCTTTTAGTTCTAAGTTCAGAAGATGTTTTATTAACTACTATGATTGTTTTTCATCTTAAAATTTATTGTGATTTACCGATATCCATATTTTCTTATTTAGTTGACATTTAATTATTTTCCATGCCAGTCTGCACAGATTGGTTGGTGTAAAACTATTGCTCTTACAACTCCTCCAGCACGGGATATTGATATATGCAAGGTAATTTTCTAAAGTTAATGAAAAATATAACTATAAGGTTATCTTTATTCTCACCAATGTTTTCCTTTAAGAAGTTCTGTATTGTGCAAAAAATGTTGTTTTGACTCAAATTCTTAATGCTGGAGGAGCTCAGGTTTGAAGCATAATCAAATAGATTATGTCCACTTTTGTTATATGTGATTGTTGTTGTTATATATATTTATATGTTTATATATTTATATAAACTGAAAATTATGAGTGATTATTGTCCCAATGTGGCTAGTTTCGCAATAACTCATCTCTCTTGTTAGCTTATCCATTCAGATTATTGTTGTGCATGTCATCTTATTTCTTTATCATATTTTTCTGTTTGTTTGTTTGTAGGTTATAGTGATACTCTATATTCCTTTCATGTGAGTCATTTGAGTTTTTCAAAAATGCCAGGGAATCAAACATAAGCGAGTTGCACGAAGCATTAATTCTGTGGGTATCTATGTTCTGAGGGGAACTGCAGTGTTACCTTCGACAGCTTTGATACTTTTAATTTTAAGTTCAGAAGATGTTTCGTCAACTACTGTGATTGTTTTTCATCCTACAATTTATTGTGATTTACCGATATCCATATTTTCTTATTTAAATGAAATTTAATTATTTTTCATGCTAGCCTGCACAGATTGCTGATTGTAAAACTATTGTTCTCACAACTCCTTAAGCTCAGGATGGTAATATATGCAAGGTAATTGTTTAAAGTTAATGAAAAATATAATTATAAAGTTATATTTGTTCTCACTAATATTTTCCTGTAGGAAGTTCTGTATTGTGTAAAAAAAGGCTGTTGTAACTCAAATTTTCAAAGCTGGAGGAGCTCAGGTTTGAAGCATAATCAAATAAATCATGTCCAATTGTGTTATATGTGATTGTTGTTCTTATATATATTTATATTTTTATGTATTTATATAAATTAGAAATTATGAGTGATTATTGTCTCAAGGTAGCTAGCTTCGCAATAACTCATCTCTCTTGTTGGCTAATCCATTCAGATTATTGTTGTGCATGCCATCTTATTTATTTATCATATTTTTCTGTTTGTTTTTTTGTAGATTATAGTGATACTCTATATTTCTTTCATGTGAGTCATTTGAGTTTTTCAAAAATGTCAGGGAATCAAACGTAAGCGTGTTGCACAAAGCATTAATTCTGTGGGTCTTTATGTTCCGAGGGGAACTGCAGTGTTACCTTCGACAGCTTTGATGCTTTCAGTTGTAAGTTCAGAAGATTTTTCATCAACTACTGTGATTGTTTTCCATCCTACAATTTATTGTGTTTTACCGATATCCATATTTTCTTATTTAGCTGACATTTAATTATTTTCAATGTCAGCCTGCACAGATTGCTAGTTGTAAAACTATTGTTCTTACAACTCCTCCTGCTCATGATGGTGATATATGAAGGGTAATTGTCTAAAGTTAATGAAAAATATAATTATAAGTTTATATTTGTTCTCACCAATGTTTTCCTGTAAGAAGTTCTGTATTATGCAAAAAATGTTGTTGTGACTCAAATTCTCAAAGCTGTAGGAGCTCAGGTTTACAACATAATCAAATAAATCATATCCACTTGTGTTATATGTGACTGTTGTTCTTATATATATTTATATGTTTATTAATTTATATAAATTGAAAATTATGAGTGATTATTGTCCCAAGGTGGCTAGCTTCGCAATAACTCATATCTTATGTTGGCTTACTCATTTAGATTATTGTTGTGTATGTCATCTTATTAATTTATCATATTTTTCTGTTTGTTTGTTTGTAGGTTATAGTGTTACTCTATATACCTTTCATGTGTGTCATTTAAGTTTTTCAAAAATGTCAGAGAATTAAACGTAAGTGAGTTGCATGAAGCATTAATTCTATGGGTCTCTATGTTCTGGGGGGAACTGCAGTGTTACCTTCGACAGCTTTGATGCTTTCAGTTGTAAGTTCAGAAGATGTTTCATCAACTACTGTGATTGTTTTTCATCTTACAATTTATTGTGTTTTACTGATATCCATATTTTCTTATTTAGCTGACATTTAATTATTTTCAATGCCAGCCTGCACAGATTGTTAGTTGTAAAACTATTGTTCTTACAACTCCTCCTGCTAATGATGGTGATATATGAAGGGTAATTGTCTAAAGTTAATGAAAAATATAATTATAAGTTTATATTTGTTCTCACCAATGTTTTCCTGTAACAAGTTCTGTATTATGCAAAAAAGTTGTTGTGACTCAAATTCTCAAAGCTGTAGGAGCTCAGGTTTACAACATAATCAAATAAATCATATCCACTTGTGTTATATGTGACTGTTGTTCTTATATATATTTATATGTTTATGTATTTATATAAATTGAAAATTATGAGTGATTATTGTCCCAAGGTGGCTAGCTTCGCAATAACTCATATCTCATGTTGGCTTATTCATTTAGATTATTGTTGTGTATGTCATCTTATTAATTTATCATATTTTTCTGTTTGTTTGTTTGTACGTTATAGTGTTACTCTATATACCTTTCATGTGTGTCATTTAAGTTTTTCAAAAATGTCAGGGAATTAAACGTAAGCGAGTTGCATGAAGCATTAATTCTATGGGTCTCTATGTTCCGGTGGGAACTGCAGTGTTACCTTCGACAGCTTTGATGCTTTCAGTTGTAAGTTCAGAAGATGTTTTATCAACTACTGTGATTGTTTTTCATCCGACAAATTATTGTGATTTACCGATATCCATATGTTCTTATTTAGTTGACATTTAATTATTTTTCATGTCAGTCTGCACAGATTGCTGGATGTAAAACTATTATTTTTACAACTCCTCCAGCTCAGGATGGTGATATATGCAAGGTAATTTTCTAAAGTTAATGAAAAATATAATTATAAGGTTATCCTTGTTGTCACCAATGTTTTCATGTAGGAAGTTCTGTATTGTGCAAAAAAGGCTGTTGTGACTCAAATTCTCAATGCTGGAGGAGCTCAGGTTTGAAGCATAATCAAATAAATCATTTCCACTAGTGTTATATGTAATTGTTGTTCTTATATATATTTATATTTTTATTTATTTATGTAAATTGAAAATTATGTGTGATTATTGTCCCAAGGTAGCTAGTTTCGCAATAACTCATCTTTTTTTGTTGGCATATTCATTCAGATTATTGTTGTGCATGTCATCTTATTTGTTTATCATATTTTTCTGTTTGTTTGTTTGTAGGTTATAGTGTTACTCTATATTCATTTCATGTGAGTCATTTGAGTTTTTAAAAAATGTCAAGGAATCAAAAGTAAGCGAGTTGCACAAAGCATTAATTCTGTGGGTCTTTATGTTCCGAGGGGAACTGCAGTGTTACCTTCGACAGCTTTGATGCTTTCAGTTGTAAGTTCAGAAGATGTTTCATCAACTAATTTTATTGTTTTCCATGTTACAATTTATTGTGATTTACCGATATCTATATTTTCTTATTTAGCTGACATTTAATTATTTTCCATGTTATCCTGCACAGATTGCTGAATGTAAAACTATTTTTCTTATAACTTTTTCAGCTCATGATGGTGATATATGCAAGGTAATTGTTTAAAGTTAGTGAAAAATATAATTATAAGGTTATACTTGTTCTCACCAATGTTTTCCTGTAAGAAGTTCTGTATTGTGCAAATAAGGCTGTTATGACTCAAATTCTCAAAGCTGGAGGAGCACAGGTTTAAAGCATAATCAAATAAATAATGTTCACTTGTGTTATATGTGATTGTTGTTCTTATATATATTTATATGTTTATGTATTTATATAAATTGGAAATTATGAGTGATTATTGTCCCAAGATGGCTAGCTTCGCAATAACTTATCTCTTTTGTTGGCTTATCCATTTAGATTATTGTGGGGTGCAGATCCATAATAGACATATAGAAATTATTGTGCGTCAAATAACATCAAAGGTGTTGGTTTCAGAAGATGNTTACTTTATATTTCTTTCATGTGAGTCATTTGAGTTTTTCAAAAATGTCAGGGAATCAAACGTAAGCGAGTTGCACAAAGCATTAATTCTATGGGTCTCTATGTTCCGGGAGGAACTAAAGTGTTACTTTCAACAGCTTTGATACTTTCAGTTGTAAGTTCAGAAGATGTTTAATCAACTACTGTGATTGTTTCATATCCTACAATTTATTGTGATTTACCGATATCTATATTTTCTTATTTAGCTGACATTTAATTATTTTCCATGTCAGCCTGCACAGATTGCTGGATGTAAAACTATTGTTCTCACAACTCCTCCTGCTTAGGATGGTGATATATGCAAGGTAATTGTCTAAAGTTAATGAAAAATATAATTATAAGATTATTCTTGTTCTCACCAATGTTTTCCTGTATGAAGTTCTGTATTGTGCAAAGAAGGATGTTGTGACTTAAATTCTCAAAGCTGGAGGAGCTCAGGTTTGAAGCATAATCAAATAAATTATGTCCACTTGTGTTATATGTGATTGTTGTTCTTATATATATTTATATGTTTATTTATTTATATAAATTGGAAATTATGAGTAATTATTGTCCTAAAGTGGCTAGCTTCGCAATAACGCATCTCACTTGGGGGCTTATCCATTCAGATTATTGTTGTGCATGTCATCTTATTTCTTTCTCATATTTTTCTGTTTGTTTGTTTGTAGGTTATAGTGTTACTCTATATTCCTTTCATGTGAGTCATTTGAGTTTTTCAAAAATGTCAGAGAATCAAACGTAAGCGAGTTGCACGAAGCATTAATTCTGTGGGTCTCTATGTTCCGGGAGGAACTGTAGTGTTACCTTCGACAGCTTTGATGCTTTCAGTTGTAAGTTCAGAAAATGTTTCATCAACTTCTGTGATGGTTTTCCATCCTACAATTTATTGTGATTTACCGATATCCATATTTTCTTATTTAGCTGACATTTAATTATTTTCCATACCAGCCTGCACAGATTGCTGGATGTAAAGCTATTTTTCTTACAACTCCTGCAGCTCAGGATGGTGATATATGCAAGGTAATTGTATAAAGTTAATGAAAAAAATAATTATAAGGTTATTCTTGTTCTCAACAATATTTTCCTGTATGAAGTTCTGTATTGTGGAAAGAAGGCTGTTGTGACTCAAATTCTCAAAGCTGGAGGAGCTCAGGTTTGAAGCATAATCAAATAAATCATATCCACTTGTGTTATATGTGATTGTTGTTCATATAAATATTTATATGTTTATGTATTTATATAAATTGGAAATTATGATTGATTATTGTCCCAAGGTGGCTAAATTCGCAATAGCGCAACTCTCTTGTTGGCTTATCCATTCAGATTATTGTTGTGCATGTCATCTTATTTCTTTATCATATTTTTTTGTTTGTTTGTTTGTAGGTTATAGTGTTACTCTATATTCCTTTCATGTGAGTCATTTGAGTTTTTCTAAAATGCTAAGAAATCAAACGTAAGTGAGTTGTACGAAGCATTAATTCTGTTGGTCTCTATGTTCCGGGGGGAAGTGTAGTGTTACCTTCGACAGCTTTGATGCTTTCAGTTGTAAGTTCAGAAGATGTTTCATCAACTACTGTGATTGTTTTCCATCTTACAATTTATTGTGATTTACCGATATCCATATTTTCTTATTTAGCTGACATTTAATTATATTCCATGCAAGCCTACACAAATTACTGGATGTAACACTCTTGTTCTTACAACTCCTCCAGCACAGGATAGTGATATATGCAAGGTAATATTCTAAAGTTAATGAAAAATATAATTATAAGGTTATCCTTGTTTTCACTAGTGTTTTCTTGTAAGAAGTTCTGTATTGTGTAAAGAAGGCTGTTATGACTCAAATTCTCAAAGCTGGAGGAGCTCAGATTTGAAGCATAATCAAATAAATCATGTCCACTTGTGTTATATGTGATTGTTGTTCTTATATATATTTATATGTTTATATATTTATATAAATTGAAAATTATGAGTGATTATTGTTCCAAGGTGGCTAACTTCGCAATAACGCATCTCTCTTGTTGGCTTATCCATTTAGATTATTGTTGTGCATGTCATCTTATTTATTTATCATATTTTTTTGTTTGTTTGTTTGTAAGTTATAGTGTGACTCTATATTCCTTTCATGTGAGTAATTTGAGTTTTTCAAAAATGCCAGGGAATCAAACGTAAGCGAGTTGCACGAAGCATTAATTCTGTGGGTCTCTATGTTCCGGGGGGAACTGCAGTGTTAACTTCGACAGCTTTGATGCTTTCAGTTGTAAGTTCAGAAGATGTTTCATCAACTACTGTTATTGTTTTCCATCCTACAATTTGTTGTGATTTACCGATATCCATATTTTCTTATTTAGCTAACATTTAATTATTTTCCATGCCAGCTTGCACAGATTGCTGGATGTAAAACTATTGTTCTTACAACTCCTTCATCTTAGGATGGTGATATATGCAAGGTAATTGTATAAAGTTAATGAAAAATATAATTATAAGGTTATCCTTGTTCTCACCAATATTTTCCTGTAGGAAGTTCTGTATTGTGCAAAGAAGACTATTTTGACTCAAATTCTCAAAGTTGGAGGAGCTCAGGTTTGAAGCATAATCAAATAAATCATGTCCACTTGTGTTATATGTGATTGTTGTTCTTATATATATTTATATGTTTATATCTTTATATAAATTGAAAATTATGAGTGATTATTGTCCCAAGGTGGCTAGCTTCGTAATAACTCATATCTCTTGTTGGCTTATCCATTTAGATTATTGTTGTGCATGTCATCTTATTTGTTTATCATATTTTTATGTTTCTTTATTTGTAGGTTATAGTGTTACTCTATATTCCTTTCATGTGAGTCAATTGAGTTTTAGAAAAATGTCAGAGAATCAAACGTAAGCGAGTTGCACGAAGAATTAATTCTGTGGATCTCTATGTTCCGGGGGGAACTGCAGTGTTACGTTCGACAGCTTTGATGCTTTCAGTTCTAAGTTCAGAAGATTTTTCATCAACTACTGTGATTGTTTTCCATCATAAAATTTATTGTGATTTACCGATATACATATTTTCTTATTTAGCTGACATTTAATTATTTTCTATGTCAGCCTGCACAGATTGCTAGATATAAAACTATTGTTCTTACAGCTCCTCCAGCACAGGATAATGATATATGCAAGGTAATACTTTAAAGTTAATGAAAAATATAATTAGAAGGTTATCCTTATTCTCACAAATGTTTTCCTGTAGGAAGTTCTGTATTGTGCAAAAAAGGCTGTTGTGACTCAAATTCTCAAAGTTGGAGGAGTTCAGGTTTGAAGCATAATCAAATAAATCATGTCCACTTGTGTTATATGTGATTGTTGTTCTTATATATATTTATATGTTTATAAATTTATATAAATTGGAAATTATGAGTGATTATTGTCCCAAGGTGGCTAGTTTCGCAATAACGCATCTCTCTTGTGAGCTTATCTATTCAGATTATTGTTGTACATGTCATCTTATTTCTCTATCATATTTTTCTGTTTATTTTTTTATAGGTTATAGTGTTACTCTATATTCTTCTCATATGTGTAATTTGAGTTTTTTAAAAATGTCAGGGAATCAAACGTAAGCGAGTTGTACGAAGCATTAATTTTGTAGGTCTCTATGTTTCGAGGGAAACTGTAATATTAACTTCGACAACTTTGATGCTTTTAGTTGTAAGTTCAGAAGATGTTTGCTCAACTACTGTTATTGTTTTTCATCCTACAATTTATTGTGATTTACCGATATTTATATTTTCTTATTTAGCTAACATTTAATTATTTTTCATGCCAGCTTGCACATATTGCTGGATGTAAAACAATATTTCTTACAACTCCTCTAGCTCAGGATGGTGATATATGCAAGGTAATTGTCTAAAGTTAATGAAAAATAAAATTATAAAGTTATTCTTGTTCTCAACAATGTTTTCCTGTATAAAGTTCTGTATTGTGCAAAGGAGGCTATGGTGACTCAAATTCTCAAAGCTGGAGGAGCTCAGGTTTAAAGCATAATCAAATAAATCATTTCCACTTGTGTTATATGTGATTATTGTATAGCTGACATTTAATTATTTTTCATGCTAGCCTGCACAGATTGCTGGATGTAAACCTATTGTTCTTACAACTCCTCCAGCTGAGGATGGTGATATATGCAAGATAATTATCTAAAGTTATTGAAAAATATAATTATAAGGTTATCCTTGTTCTCACCAATGTTTTCCTGTAGGAAGTTTTGTACTGTGCAAATAAGGCTGTTGTGACTCAAATTCTCCAAGCTGAAGGAGCTCAGGTTTAAAGCATAATCAAATAAATTATGTCTACTTGTGTTATATGTGATTGTTGTTCTTATATATATTTAAATGTTTATGTATTTATATAAATTGAAAATTATGAGTGATTATTGTCCCAAGGTGGCTAGCTTCGCAATAACTCATCTCTCTTGTTGGCTTATCCATTCAGATTATTGTTGTGCATGTCATCTTATTTCTTTATCATATTTTTCTGTTTGTTTGTTTGTAGGTTATAGTGTTACTCTATATTCCTTTCATGTGAGTCATTTGAGTTTTTCAAAAATGTTAGGGAATCAAACGTAAGCGAGTTGCACGAACCATTAATTCTGTGGGTCTCTATGTTCCGGGGGGAACTGCAGTGTTACCTTCGACAGCTTTAATGCTTTGAGTTGTAAGTTCAGAAGATGTTTCATGAACTACTGTGATTGTTTTCCATCCTACAATTTATTGTGATTTACCGATATCCATATTTTCTTATTTAGCGGACATTTAATTATTTTCTATGCTAGCCTGCACAGGTTGTTGGATGTAACACTATTGTTCTTACAACTCCTCCAGCTCAGGATGATGATATATGCAAACTAATTGTCTAAAGTTAATGAAAAATATAATTATAAGGTTATCCTTGTTCTCACCAATGTTTTCTTGTAGGAAGTTCTGTATTGTGCAAAAAAGGCTGTTGTGACTCAAATTCTCAAAGCTGGAGGAGCTCAAGTTTGAAGCATAATCAAATAAATCATGTCCACTTGTGTTATATGTAATTATTGTTCTTATATATATTTATATGTTTATATATTTATATAAATTGAAAATTATGAGTGATTATTGTCCCAATGTGGCTAGCTTCGCAATAACGCATATCACTTGTGGGCTTATCCATTCAGATTATTGTTGTACATGTCATCTTATTTCTTTATCATATTTTTCTGTTTGTTTGTTTGTAGGTTATAGTGTTACTCTATATTCCTTTCATGTGAGTCATTTGAGTTTTTCAAAAATGCCAGAGAATCAAACGTAAGCGAGTTGCACGAAGCATTAATTCTGTGGGTCTCTATGTTCCGGGGGGAACTGTAGTGTTACCTTCGACAGCTTTAATGCTTTGAGTTGTAAGTTCAGAAGATTTTTCATCAAATACTGTGATTGTTTTTCATTCTACAATTTATTGTAATTTACCGATATTCATATTTTCTTATTTAGCTGACATTTAATTATTTTTCATGCCAGCCTGCACAGAGTGCTGTATGTAAAACTATTGTTCTTACAACTCCTGCAGCTCAGGATGGTGATATATGCAAGGTAATTGTCTAAAGTTAATGAAAAATATAATTATAAAGTTATTCTTGTTCTCAACAATGTTTTCCAGTATGAAGTTCTGTATTGTGCAAATAAGGCTGTTGTGACTCAAATTCTCAAAGTTGGAGGAGCTCAGGTTTGAAGCATAATCAAATAAATCATTTTCACTTGTGTTATATGTGATTGTTGTTCTTATATATATTTATATGTTTATGTATTTATATAAATTGGAAATTATGAGTGATTATTATCCCAAGGTGGCTAGCTTCGCAATAACGCATTTCTATTGTGGGTTTATCCATTCAGATTATTGTTGTGCATGTCATCTTATTTCTTTATCATATTTTTCTGTTTATTTTTTTGTAGGTTATAGTGTTACTATATATTCTTTTCATATAAGTAATTTGAGTTTTTTAAAAATAACAGGGAATCAAATGTAAGCAAGTTGCACGAAGCATTAATTTTGTGGGTCTCTATGTTTCGAGGGGAACTGTAGTGTTAACTTCGACAACTTTGATGCTTTTAGTTGTAAGTTAAGAAGATGTTTGATCAATTACTGTTATTGTTTTCCATCTTACAATTTATTGTGATTTACCGATATCCATATTTTTTTATTTAGCTAACATTTAATTATTTTCTATGCCAGATTGCATATATTGCTTGATGTAAAACTATATTTCTTACAACTCTTCTAGCTCAAGATGGTGATATATGCAAGGTAATTGTCTAAAGTTAATGAAAAATATAATTATAAAGTTATTCTTGTTCTCAACAATGTTTTCCTGTATAAAATTTTGTATTGTGCAAATGAGGTTGTTGTGACTCAAATTCTCAAAGCTGGAGGAGCTCAGGTTTAAAACATAATCAAATNAGCGAGTTGCACGAAGCATTAATTCTGTGGGTCTCTATGTTCCGGGGGGAACTGTAGTGTTACCTTCGACAGCTTTAATGCTTTGAGTTGTAAGTTCAGAAGATTTTTCATCAAATACTGTGATTGTTTTTCATTCTACAATTTATTGTAATTTACCGATATTCATATTTTCTTATTTAGCTGACATTTAATTATTTTTCATGCCAGCCTGCACAGAGTGCTGTATGTAAAACTATTGTTCTTACAACTCCTGCAGCTCAGGATGGTGATATATGCAAGGTAATTGTCTAAAGTTAATGAAAAATATAATTATAAAGTTATTCTTGTTCTCAACAATGTTTTCCAGTATGAAGTTCTGTATTGTGCAAATAAGGCTGTTGTGACTCAAATTCTCAAAGTTGGAAGAGCTCAGGTTTAAAGCATAATCAAATAAATCATTTTCACTTGTGTTATATGTGATTGTTGTTCTTATATATATTTATATGTTTATGTATTAATATAAATTGGAAATTATGAGCGATTATTGTCCCAAGGGGGCTAATTTCGCAATAACGCATCTCTTTTATTGGCTTATCCATTCAGATTATTGTTATGCATGTCATCTTATTTCTTTATCATATTTTTCTGTTTGTTTGTTTGTATGTTATAGTGTTACTCTATATTCCTTTCATGTGAGTCATTTGAGTTTTTCAAAAATGCTAGGAAATCAAACGTAAGCGAGTTGCACAAAGCATTAATTCTGTGGGTCTCTATGTTCCGGGGGGAACTGCAGTGTTACCTTCGACAGCTTTGATGCTTCCAGTTGTAAGTTCAGAAGATGTTTCATCAACTACTGTGATTGTTTTCCATCCTACAATTTATTGTGATTTACCGATATCCATATTTTCTTATTTAGCTGACATTTAATTATTTTTCATGCTAGCCTGCACAGATTGCTGTATGTAAAACTATTGTTCTTACAACTCCTCCAGCTGAGGATGGTGATATATGCAAGATAATTATCTAAAGTTAATGAAAAATATAATTATAAGGTGATACTTTTTCTCACCAATGTTTTCCTGTAAGAAGTTATGTATTGTTCAAAAAAGGCTGTTGTGACTCAAATTCTCAAAGCTAGAGGAGCTCAGGTTTGAAGCGTGATCAAATAAATCATGTCCACTTGTGTTATATGTGATTGTTGTTCTTATATATATTTATATTTTTATGTATTTATATAAATTGGAAATTATGAGTGATTATTGTCCCAAGGTAGCTAACTTCGCAATAACTCATCTCTCTTGTTGGCTTATGCATTCAGATTATTGTTGTGCATGCCATCTTATTTATTTATCATATTTTTATTTTTGTTTGTTTGTAGGTTATGGTGTTACTCTATATTCTTTTCATGTGAGTCATTTGAGTTTTTCAAAAATGCCAGAGAATCAAACGCAAGCGAGTTGCACGAAGCATTAATTCTGTGACTCTATATGTTCCGATGGGAACTGCAGTGTTACCTTCGATAGCTTTAATGCTTTCAGTTGTAAGTTCAGAAGATGTTTCATCAACTACTGTGATCGTTTTCCATTCTACAATTTATTGTGATTTACCGATATCCATATTTTCTTATTTAGCTGACATTTAATTATTTTCCATGCCAGCCTACACAGAGTGTTGGATGTAAAACTATTGTTCTTACAACTCCTGCAGCTCAGGATGGTGATATATGCAAGGTAATTGTCTAAAGTTAATGAAAAATATAATTATAAAGTTATTTTTGTTCTCAACAATGTTTTTCAGTATGAAGTTCTGTATTGTGCAAATAAGGCTGTTGTGACTTAAATTCTCAATGTTGGAGGAGCTCAGGTTTGAAGCATAATCAAATAAATCATTTCCACTTGTGTTATATGTGATTGTTGTTCTTATATATATTTATATGTTTATGTATTAATATAAATTGGGAATTATGAGCGATTATTGTCCCAAAGGGGCTAACTTTGCAATAACGCATCTCTATTGTTGGCTTATCCATTTAGATTATTGTTGTGCATGATATCTTATTTCTTTATCATATTTTTCTGTTTGTTTATTTGTAGGTTATAGTGTTACTCTATATTTCTTTCATGTGAGTCATTTGAGTTTTTCAAAAATGCCAGAGAATCAAACGTAAGCGAGTTGCACGAAGCATTAATTTTGTGGGTCTCTACGTTCCGGGGGGAACTGTAGTGTTACCTTCGACAGCTTTGATGCTTTCAGTTGTAAGTTCAGAAGATGTTTCATGAACTACTGTGATTGTTTTCCATTCTACAATTTATTGTGATTTACCGATATTCATATTTTCTTATTTAGCTGACATTTAATTATTTTCCATGCCAGCCTGCACAGAGTGCTGGATGTAAAACTATTGTTCTTACAACTCCTGCAGCTCAGGATGGTGATATATGCAAGGTAATTGTCTAAAGTTAATGAAAAATATAATTATAAAGTTATTCTCGTTCTCAACAATGTTTTCCAGTATGAAGTTTTGTATTGTGCAAATAAGGCTGTTGTGACTCAAATTCTCAAAGTTAGAAGAGCTCAAGTTTGAAGAATAATCAAATAAATCATTTTCACTTGTGTTATATGTGATTGTTGTTCTTATATATATTTATATGTTTATGTATTAATATAAATTTAAAATTATGAGCGATTATTGTCCCAAGGGGGCTAACTTCGCAATAACGCATCTCTTTTGTTAGCTTATCCATTCAGATTATTGTTGTACATGTCATCTTATTTCTTTATCATATTTTTCTGTTTGTTTGTTTGTAGGTTATAGTGTTACTCTATATTTCTTTCATGTGAGTCATTTGAGTTTTTCAAAAATGCCAGAGAATCAAACGTAAGCGAGTTGCACGAAGCATTAATTCTGTGGGTCTCTATGTTCTGAGGGGAACTGTAGTGTTACCTTCGACAGCTTTGATGCTTTCAATTGTAAGTTCAGAAGATGTTTCATCAACTACTGTGATTGTTTTCCATTCTACAATTTATTGTGATTTACCGATATCCATATTTTCTTATTTAGCTGACATTTAATTATTTTCCATGCCAGCCTGCACAGAGTGCTGGATGTAAAACTATTGTTCTTACAACTCCTGCAGCTCAGGATGGTGATATATGCAAGGTAATTGTTTAAGGTTAATGAAAAATATAATTATAAAGTTATTCTTGTTCTCAACAATGTTTTCCAGTATGAAGTTCTGTATTGTGCAAATAAGGCTGTTGTGACTCAAATTCTCAAAGTTGGAGGAGCTCAGGTTTGAAGCATAATCAAATAAATCATTTTCACTTGTGTTATATATGATTGTTGTTCTTATATATATTTATATGTTTATGTATTAATATAAATTGGAAATTATGAGCGATTATTGTTCCAATGGGGCTAACTTCGCAATAACGCATCTCTTTTGTTGGCTTATTCATTCAGATTATTGTTGTACATGTCATCTTATTTCTTTATCATATTTTTCTGTTTGTTTGTTTGTAGGTTATAGTGTTACTCTATATTCTTTTCATGTGAGTCATTTGAGATTTTCAAAAATACCAAGAAATCAAACGTAAGCGAGTTGCACGAAGCATTAATTCTGTGGGTCTATATGTTCCGGGGGGAACTGCAGTGTTACCTTCGACAGCTTTAATGCTTTCAGTTGTAAGTTCAGAAAATGTTTCATCAACTACTGTGATTATTTTTCATCCTACAATTTATTGTGATTTACAGATATCCATATTTTCTTATTTAGCTGACATTTAATTATTTTCTATGCCAGCCTGCACAGGTTGTTGGATGTAACACTATTGTTCTTACAACACCTCCAGCTCAGGATGGTGATATATGCAAGGTAATTGTCTAAAGTTAATGAAAAATATAATTATAAGGTTATCCTTGTTCTCACCAATGTTTTTTTGTAGAAACTTCTGTATTGTGCAAAAAAGGCTTTTGTGACTCAAATTCTCAAAGCTGGAGGAGCTCAGGTTTGAAGCATAATCAAATAAATCATGTCCACTTGTGTTATATGTGATTTTTGTTCTTATATATATTTATATGTTTATGTATTTATATAAATTGAAAATTATGAGTGATTATTGTCCCAATGTGGCTAGCTTCGCAATAACGCATATCACTTGTGGGCTTATCCATTCAGATTATTGTTGTGCACGTCATCTTATTTCTTTATCATATTCTTCTGTTTGTTTGTTTGTATGTTATAGTGTTAGTCTATATTTCTTTCATGTGAGTCATTTGAGTTTTTCAAAAATATCAGAGAATCAAACGTAAGCGAGTTGCACGAAGCATTAATTCTGTGGGTCTCTATGTTTCGGGGGGAACTGTAGTGTTACCTTCGACAGCTTTGATGCTTTCAGTTGTAAGTTCAGAAGATGTTTCATCAACTACTGTGATTGTTTTCCATTCTACAATTTATTGTGATTTACCGATATCCATATTTTCTTATTTAGCTGACATTTAATTATTTTCCATTCCAGCCTGCACAGAGTGCTGGATGTAAAACTATTGTTCTTACAACTCCTGCAGCTCAGGATGGTGATATATGCAAGGTAATTGTCTAAAGTTAATGAAAAGTATAATTATAAAGTTATTCTTGTTCTCAACAATGTTTTCCAGTATGAAGTTCTGTATTGTGCAAATAAGGCTGTTGTGACTCAAATTCTCAAAGTTGGAAGAGCTCAGGTTTGAAACATAATCAAATAAATCATTTTCACTTGTGTTATATGTGATTGTTGTTTTTATATATATTTATATGTTTATGTATTAATATAAATTGGAAATTATGAGCGATTATTGTCCCAATGGGGCTAACTTCGCAATAACGCATCTCTTTTGTTGGCTTATTCATTTAGATTATTGTTGTACATGTCATCTTATTTCTTTATCATATTTTTCTGTTTGTTCGTTTGTAGGTTATAGTGTTACTTTATATTCTTTTCATGTGAGACATTTGAGATTTTCAAAAATACCAAGGAATCAAACGTAAGCGAGTTACACGAAGCATTAATTCTGTGGGTCTATATGTTCCGGGGGGAACTGAAGTGTTACCTTCGACAGCTTTAATGCTTTCAGTTGTAAGTTCAGAAAATGTTTCATCAACTACTGTGATTATTTTTCATCCTACAATTTATTGTGATTTACAGATATCCATATTTTCTTATTTAGCTGACATTTAATTATTTTTTATGCCAGCCTGCACAGGTTGCTGGATGTAACACTATTGTTCTTACAACTCTTCCAGCTCAGGATTGTGATATATGCAAGGTAATTGTCTAAAGTTAATGAAAAATATAATTATAAGGTTATTCTTGTTCTCACCAATGTTTTCTTGTAGAAAGTTCTGTATTGTGCAAAAAAGGCTGTTGTGACTCAAATTCTCAAAGCTGGAGGAGCTCAGGTTTGAAGCATAATCAAATAAATCATGTCCACTTGTGTTATATGTGATTTTTGTTTTTATATATATTTATATAAATTGAAAATTATGAGTGATTATTGTCCCAATGTGGCTAGCTTCGCAATAACGCATCTCACTTGTGGGCTTATCCATTCAGATTATTGTTGTGCATGTCATCTTATTTCTTTATCATATTTTTCTGTTTGTTTGTTTGTAGGTTATAGTGTTACTCTATATTCCTTTCATGTGAGTCATTTGAGTTTTTCAAAAATGTCAGAGAATCAAACGTAAGCGAGTTGCACGAAGCATTAATTCTGTGGGTCTTTATGTTCCGGGGGGAACTGTAGTGTTACCTTCGACAGCTTTGATGCTTTCAGTTGTAAGTTCAGAAGATGTTTCATCAACTACTGTGATTGTTTTTCATCCTAGAATTTATTGTGATTTACCGATATCCATATTTTCTTATTTAGCTGACATTTAATTATTTTTCATGTCAGCCTACATAGATTGCTAGATGTAAAACTATTGTTCTTACAGCTCCTCCAGCACAGGATAGTGATATATGCAAGGTAATACTCTAAAGTTAATGAAAAATATAATTATAAAGTTATTCTTGTTCTCAACAATGTTTTCCAGTATGAAGTTCTGTATTGTGTAAATAAGGCTGTTGTGACTCAAATTCTCAAAGTTGGAAGAGCTCAGGTTTGAAGCATAATCAAATAAATTATTTTCACTTGTGTTATATGTGATTGTTGTTCTTATATATATTTATATGTTTATGTATTAATATAAATTGGAAATTATGAGCGATTATTGTCCCAAGGGGGCTAACTTCGCAATAACGCATCTCTTTTATTGGCTTATCCATTCAGATTATTGTTGTGCATGTCATCTTATTTCTTTATCATATTTTTCTGTTTGTTTGTTTGTAGGTTATAGTGTTACTCTATATTCCTTTCATGTGAGTCATTTGAGTTTTTCAAAAATACCAAGGAATCATACGTATGTGAGTTGCACGAAGCATTAATTCTGTGTTTCTCTATGTTCCGGGGGGAACTACAGTGTTACCTTCGACAGCTTTGATGCTTTCAGTTGTAAGTTCAGAAGATGTTTCATCAACTACTGTGATTGTTTTCTATCCTACAATTTGTTGTGATTTTCCGATATCCATATTTTCTTATTTAGCTGACATTTAATTATTTTTCATGTCAGCCTGCACAGATTACTGGATGTAAAATTATTGTTCTTACAGCTCCTCCAACACAGGATAGTGATATATGCAAAGTAATACTCTAAAGTTAATGAAAAATATAATTATAAGGTGATACTTTTTCTCACCAATGTTTTCCTGTAAAAAGTTTTGTATTGTTCAAAAAAGGCTGTTGTGACTCAAATTCTCAAAGCTAGAGGAGCTCAGGTTTGAAGCATAATCAAATAAATCATGACCACTTGTGTTATATGTGATTGTTGTTCTTATATATATTTATATGTTTATGTATTTATATAAATTGAAAATTATGAGTGATTATTGTCCCAAGGTGGCTAGCTTCCCAATAACTCATATCTCTTGTGGGTTTATCCATTCAGATTATTATTGTGCTATTAGTTGTCATCACATTAAGCTTTATCCCTCTCTTAGTGAGAGCTTATATGTATTTTTTTTCCTCAGGAAATTATTGAAATGAAAAGTTCTCAAAATTTCATCTGGAGAAATTGTTGGCTTATTCATTCAGATTATTGTTGTGCATGCCATCTTATTTCTTTATCATATTTTTATTTTTGTTTGTTTGTAGGTTATAGTGTTACTCTATATTCTTTTCATGTGAGTCATTTGAGTTTTTCAAAAATGCCAGAGAATCAAACGCAAGCGAGTTGCACAAAGCATTAATTCTGTGACTCTCTATGTTCCGATGGGAACTGCAGTGTTACCTTCGACAGCTTTGATGCTTTCAGTTGTAAGTTCAAAAGATGTTTGATCAACTACTGTGATTGTTTTCCATCCTACAATTTATTGTGATTTACCGATATCCATATTTTTTTTATTTAGCTGACATTTAATTATTTTTCATGCCAGCCTGCACAGATTGCTGGATGTAAAACTATTTTTCTTACAACTCCTCCAGCTCAGAATGGTGATATATGCAAGGTAATTTTCTAAAGTTAATGAAAAATATAATTATAAGGTTATACTTATTCTCACCAATGTTTTCCTGTAGAAAGTTCTTTATTGTGCAAAAAAGGCTGTTGTGACTCAAATTCTCAAAGCTGGAGGAGCTCAGGTTTGAAGGATAATCAAATAAATCATGTCCACTTGTGTTATATGTAATTGTTGTATTATATATATTTATATGTTTATGTATTTATATAAGTTGGAAATTATGAGTGATTATTATCCAAAGGTGGCTAGTTTCGCAATAACTCATCTCTCTTGTTGACTTATCCATTTAGATTATTGTTGTGTATGCCATCTTATTTCTTTATCATATTTTTCTGTTTGTTTGTTTGTATATTATAGTATTACTCTAAATTCCTTTCATGTGAGTCATTTGAGTTTTTGAAAAATGCCAGAGAAAAAAACGTAAGCGAGTTGCACGAATCATTAATTCTGTGGGTCTCTATGTTTCGGGGGGAACTGCATTGTTACCTTCGACAGCTTTGATGCTTTCAGTTGTAAGTTCAAAAAAATTTCCATCAACTACTGTGATTGTTTTTCATCATACAATTTATTGTGATTTACCGATATCCATATTTTCTTATTTAGCTGAAATTTAATTATTTTACATGTCAGCCACACAGATTACTGGATGTAACACACTTGTTCTTACAACTCCTCCAACACAGGGTAATCATATAAGCAAGGTAATACTCTAAAGTTAATGAAATATATAATTATAAGGTTATCCTTGTTCTCACCAATGTTTTCCTGTAGAAAGTTCTGTATTGTGCAAAGAAGGCTATTGTGACTCAAATTCTTAAAGCTGGAGGAGCTTAGGTTTGAAGCATAATCAAATAAATCATGTCCACTTGTGTTATATGTGATTGTTGTTCTTATATATATTTATATGTTTATGTATTTATATAAATTGAAAATTATAAGTGATTATTGTCCCAAGGTGTCTAGCTTCGCAATAACTCATCTCTCTTGTGTGCTTATCCATTTATATTATTGTTGTGCATGTCATCTTATTTATTTATCATATTTTTCTGTTTGTTTGTTTGTAAGTTATAGTATTATTCTATATTCCTTTTATGTGTGTTTTTGAGTTTTTGAAAAATGCCAAAGATTCAAACGTAATGAGTTGCACGAAGCATTAATTCTGTGGGTCTTTATGTTCCGGGGGGAACTGCAGTGTTACCTTCGACAGCTTTAATGCTTGCAATTGTAAGTTCAGAAAATGTTTCATCAACTCATGTGCTTTTTTTCCATTGTACAATTTATTGTGATTTACCGATATTCATATTTTCTTGTTTAGCTGATATTAATTATTTTTCATTCCAACCTGCACAGATTGCTGGATGTAAAACTATTGTTCTTAAAACTCCTCCAGCTCAGGATGGTGATATATGCAAGGTAATTCTCTAAAGTTAATGAAAAATATAATTATAAGTTTATCTTTCTACTCACTAATGTTTTCGTGTAGGAAGTTCTGTATTGTGCAAAGAAGGTTGTTGTGACTCAAATTCTCAAAACTATAGGAGCTCAGGTTTGAAGCATAATCAAATAAATTATTTTCACTTGTGTTATATGTGATTGTTGTTCTTATATATATTTATATGTTTATGTATTAATATAAATTGAAAATTATGAGCGATTATTGTCCCAATGGGGCTAACTTCGCAATAACGCATCTCTTTTGTTGGCTTATCCATTCAGATTATTGTTGTACATGTCATCTTATTTCTTTATCATATTTTTCTGTTTGTTTGTTTGTATGTTATAGTGTTAATCTATTTTCCTTTCATGTGAGTAATTTGAGTTTTTTAGAAATGCCAGAGAATCAAACGTAAGCGAGTTGCACGAAGCATTAATTCTGTAGGTCTCTATGTTTCGGGGGGAACTGCAGTGTTACATTCGACAGCTTTGATGCTTTCAGTTGTAAGTTCAGAAGATTTTTTATCAACTACTGTGATTGTTTTTCATCCTACAATTTATTGTGATTTACCGATATACATATTTTCTTATTTAGTTGACATTTAATTATTTTTCATGCCAGTCTGCACAGATTATTGGATGTAAAACTATTGTTCTTACAACTTCTCCAGCTCAGGATGGTGATATATGCAAGGTAATACTCTAAAGTTAATGAAAAATATAACTATAAGGTTATCCTTGTTCTCACCAATGTTTAAGGTTATCCTTGTTCTCACCAATGTTTTCCTGTAGGAAGTTCTGTATTGTGCAAAGAAAGCTGGTGTGATTCAAATTCTCAAAGCTGGAGGAGCTCAGGTTTGAAGCATAATCAAATAAATCATGTCCACTTATGTTATATGTGATTGTTGTTCTTATATATATTTATATGTTTATGTATTTATATAAATTGAAAATTATGAGTGATCATTGTCCCAAGGTGGCTAGCTTCCCAATAACTCATCTCTCTTGTGGGTTTATCCATTCAGATTATTATTGTGCTATTAGTTGTCATCACATTAAGCTTTATCCCTCTCTTAGTGAGAGCTTATATGTATTTTTTTTCCTCTGGAAATTATTGAAATGAAAAGTTCTCAAAATTTCATCTGGAGAAATATTTTAGGTATTCTTTTTACCAAGAATGCGAGAACAAAACTGGGTGCAGATTAAATTTGAGGCAGGCCTTATAACTAAATTTCAGTATAAAGTGAAGTTTAGATTCATTATGAGGTAATTGTGTGCTTGTACTTTGTTCATGTTTCAAGCCCAGTGGGATGGGAGAAATCTTGAAGTTTGGGACTTCCCTTCTTTTTCATTTGACCTTGTAGAAGTATACACTTCTCTGATCACCTAGCTGTTTTTATGTGTGTACAACTGTTCACAGGCTTATCTTATGAATTCATTGTCTTGCTTGAAAGCTGGTCTTTTTTATTCCATTTATTGTATTTTTTGGATGCAATTGGTAGGTCATAAAGAACGAAGATCTTGAGGAGCTGAAAAAACTAGGTTCTGGTACCTTTGGGACTGTGTATCATGGAAAATGGCGGGGAACAGATGTTGCCATTAAAAGAACTAAAAAAAGATGCTTCACTGGTCGATCATCTGATCAAAAGAGACTGGTAACTTGTTCTTAATTCCTATTGGATAGCATGCACTTTTTTTTCCCCTCTGAATATGGTGCTCTATCTTTTCTTTTCTGGTCCCCTTCTATACTACCCTTATTAGAAAGTACTTTAATCATAAGGATATATTTTGAGGCCATGAGAAATGAAGTTTGCTTCTATTCTCAGACTGTGGAGTTCTGGCAGGAAGCTGACATACTTTCCAAGCTTCATCATCCAAATGTGGTTGCATTTTATGGTGTAGTGCAGGATGGACCCAGAGGAACATTGGCTACCGTTATGGAGTACATGGTGGATGGTTCTCTTAGGCATGTCTTACTTCGCAAAGATAGGTCATGCATCTGGAATCCGGATAAAGTTATTTAACTTGTATTCAGTAATTATTTGATTTGCATTTTCTTGAATTATTTTATTTAATCACCCTAGCACCTTAAATATCAATTTTAGTTTTATTCAGATCATTGTATCTAAAGTGCTCCTTATATCGATGAAATGAAAGTTATATGCTAACCACAACTTCATGTATCAGATACAAAGCATGAATTTTCTATTTGTCAGAATAAATTTCACCGTCAAGTAGCCACTAAAGCCATGTGTACCACTAATTATTTGTCACGTCTGGAAGGGTTTTTAGGTAGCTACTCTCATTTTTTTTCCTGACAGATTTGGCTCTAAGGAATTTTATCTTGATTTTGAATGCAGGTATCTTGATCGTCACAAGAGGCTGATAATTGCCATGGATGCAGCTTTTGGAATGGAGTATTTGCACTCAAAAAATATTGTGCATTTTGACTTGAAATGTGACAATTTGCTTGTGAACTTGAAAGATCCTTTGCGTCCAATATGAAGGTATTACGGCGGGATTATACATCCCATAATTAGTCTCTATTCTGAGAAAACTGAGAAATATGCTCTTTCCCAGGTTGGTGATTTTGGCTTGTCGAAAATCAAACCAAATACCTTGGTTTCGGGTGGTATGAGGGGTACCCTACCTTGGATGGCACCAGAGCTGCTGAATGGCAGTATTAACAAGGTCTCAGAAAAGGTAAAATATCAAGTTGTCTCGTATCTTTTGTTTTTCTACTATTGCATTGCGAAGAAGGTAATAAACAGAGGAGTTTTTCCATTTTGTTTTGTTAGCATCTAAAAAACTTTAATATTTAGCTAAGGAGTTGAGTTGTATTTGTCACTCTTCTAGATGTTTGAATTGTGTTCATCTCTCCTGATGACAGTCTTTAACTTTATACTCATCCTCTAGTATTGAAGGCTTCCCCCCCACAACAAAACACCCTCGTCCCCTCATGGGTGGAAATTCTTGTACGATACTTTTTGAGCAATATAAATAGACACATTCTGTGTTTTAATTTTCCGCTATATTTGGAAACCTTTTGTTTATAGGCGGTGTCATTAATTTTCATCTCAATTATTGAAACAAAATCCTGGAAGTTGAATTTTATCTTGATTTTGAATGCAGGTATCTTGATCGTCACAAGAGGATGATAATTGCCATGGATGCAGCTTTTGGAATGGAGTATTTGCACTCAAAAAATATTGTGCATTTTGACTTGAAATGTGATAATTTGCTTGTGAACTTGAAAGATTCTTTGCGTCCAATATGCAAGGTATTACGGCGGGATTATACATCCCATAATTAGTCTCTATTCTGAGAAATATGCTCTTTCCCAAGTTGGTGATTTTGGCTTGTCGAAAAATCAAACCAAATACCTTGGTTTCGGGTGGTATGAGGGGTACCCTACCTTGGATGGTACCAGAGCTGCTGAATGGCAGTATTAACAAGGTCTCAGAAAAGGTAAAATATCAAGTTGTCTCGTATCTTTTGTTTTTCTACTATTGCATTGCGAAGAGGGTAATAAACAGAGGAGTTTTTCCATTTTGTTTTGTTAGCATCTAAAAAACTTTAATATTTAGCTAAGGAGTTGAGTTGTATTTGTCTCTCTTCTAGATGTTTGAATT
>QAOA01001346.1:1497-32745 GCA_003255065.1 Cercis canadensis
TATATATATATATATATATATATGAAGTGATCATCTAACCAGCCTTTAAAAATGTGGAGGTACTATAAATCATGGATTAAATCCTAGTGTGCTAACTTTATGAAGGTTGTTGTGTGTTTGGTATTATTATTATGACTTTATCATCTTGATGGCTAGGTGGTTTAGCGACAGAGCCAATAAATATAATGGTTATGTTTTATTAGAAGATCAAGCATTAATTATACATTTTAGGAGTATTCTTCAAGATTAAGAACTTGTTCAAACTTTAGATCCTTATTACGTGTATATTCTTCAATATCAAATAACATTAAGATCAAGAAGAATTTCATACTTAGCTGTCTAAGTAAGATGCTAGGATATTATGGTGTAGGGTTTAGGGGGATGATGGTGCTATTTCACTGTGAGCTAGTTGGACTGACAGAGCTTCTACTTGACTTTTGAGAGAATCATGTTCTTGAAGTAAATCAGAATTTTTTGTAGATACGATCATTTATGAAATCGTATGATGTGCAACAGATAAGACAAATTTTGTGGTTATATTTTTCATGGAAATAGTGGAAATAATCTGCTACTATTTCTAAAATTACTAATTTACTATTGAGATTATTAATGTTTTAGATAGCATCTAGCATTATTATTTCACAGTCAGATAAATTTACTAAGTTACATTTATACTGTAAATTAGAATGTCTAGGCCAGACATGTAAGACTTTATTGCCGAAGAACAACAATGGTTGTTGAGGATTCATTTGCAAAACTAATTTTATTAGTATATACAATAGATATTTGAAAACTCATATGGCATATTATTCAATTCATAATATGAAACTGTAAAAGCAACTTTGTATCTATTTTTTTCATGAATTTGAATTTGCCAAAAACCCAATTTCATATCAAATTTTGAAAATACAGATGCATTATATAAACGACTAATTCAATCTTTTTTATTAGGTATTGGATACATAATCTATTGAAGAATTTTATTGAGAAACTTATAATTTATGACTAACCTAGGTACTCTTCTTTCTTGTTCGGCTTGTTTATTAACATAAAAAGCTGCATAGCTCCAAAGAGACTTGCTTAGTCTAATGAGCTTTTTTTCTAATAATTCTTGAATCTCTTTTATGAAAATTTCCAATAATTTTTTATTCAGTTGTATTGGTCTTGCCTTTGTAGGAATCTTACTTTCATGATTTTTTTTTTTTTTCATATGGTAATTCTACCATATGTTTTTTCCTTTGCCAAAAAACATTTGGAAGATCTAAACAAAATTCATTTTCAATTTTTTTTTTAATTTTCTCTATTTTTTCTATTACCTGAGGATTTTGAATTTGTTCTTCTATTCTTTTGTAATGAATTTCTTGATTTAAGTATTGAATTTGTTTTTGTTTTTTTCATTGTCATATTGACAACATATATTGAATTATTGTAAATTTCATTTATATCTTTATCTTTCATTGGGGTAAGGAATTCAAATATGATTTCTTTATCTCCTTGAACAATATGTATTCCTTGAAGGGTTACATGAAAATGATAAATTTGAGTAAGAAATGAGGTTCTTAATATGATTGGAGTTGAAATATTTTTGACTAAAATTAAAGTATTTTTAAAACAAACTCCTTTATTATAAACATGAGTCTTTGTTAACTTATAATCTATTTAAAGTTTTGAACCATTTGCACTAGATAAAGATTCTAATGTCTTCTCATAATACTTAGTAGGAATTTATCCTTCTTGAATACAATTCATATATGCTCTTGAGTCTACTAGAGCAATAAAATTTTTATAATATTCATAATGATTAATGATATTTTACAATACTATTTTTTAATTTGAACCTTACTAATAATTTTAAAATAAGTTTCATGAGGATCTGAAGATTGTGCAATATTTTCATCCATATCTTTTTTACTAGACTCTTGACTATTTATGTGATTTTTTAATGATAAATTAAGTAACTCTAATTCTATTTGACTTTGATTTTGCTTTAATTGTCTTATTTCTTCTTTAACTTCTCTAATTTCATTTTGAAAATCTTTGACAAAAACTACTTGTTGTTTTGAATTTATTTTAGAAAATATATCACTAGAACTTATAGGTTTGATATCAATTATACTAGATTTTCTTTTTTATCTATTATATCTTTTAATTTTAAAAGATATTGCTTTTTGATTTCATCATCTTCTATCTTTTCTATGACATCTATTAGAAAATTAGCTTTTGATGAAATGACATTTATTGATTTGTAATTTTCAACACAATTTGAATCTTTGCAATTTTTTATACAAGCTTCATCTATTACAGATTCAGATGATTTTGAAGCAGATGATTCTTTTTAAATTTCATAGATATTTTCTATTTGATCTTCTTCAGAATTTTGTTCTAAAGAACTTCTTTCAAATTCATTCTCTGAGTCTAAAACACTATTGATAAATAATTGACTTAATTATTCTTTTAATTCTTCACTAATATTTAATGAATTTATCTTTTTTTTTTTTTTTCATTAGACAATTATTCTTATAATGTTCTATTTGACCACACTTATAACAAACTGGACATTTGTACTGTTTTCTAGACTTTGAACTTTTATGAGTTTTATTTTGATTTTTTGAAAGTTTACTTGATTCACCTTAATCAAAGTATTTTCTATTCCTATATTCTTTCCTAAAGGTTTTATGTTTTTTCCTATTTCTTGAAGAGGGAGGAATTAACTTATTATCAAAACCTATTTGATTACAAATATTACCTAATTCATCTTTTTTCTTATGACTATATTTTTGAATTTTATATCATTACACTGAACTATTATTTCTTGATTGATAGCATTGACTAACTGATCATATGAAGAAATTTCATAAACTTGTGTCAATGATAAACCTTGGTTTGTACCATAATTTCTTAATCTTTCTTTGACTTTTTCTGCAAATAGCTTTGGAAGTCCACAAATGAACTTTTCTTTTCAATAAGCTACATTGCAATCATTTCTTAAGAATACTTTTGAGAAAAATACATCTTTATTTTTAAGTCTGAAAGTTTTCTACATCTTAAGTTGACTAAGATTTCTAAGAATTTTTTTTGAAATTTTAAGGTTCACCTATGAAATGTTTAATGATATCATAAATTAGGATTTCTATACTATTTGAATTATTAGTTTTAGGATCTATTGAATTCTCCATTTGTAGTCTTTGATTTTCAGTGAGATAATTATCGCACCAACCTCTTGGTTGTCTTGTGAAACCATTAGTGATAATTATAAGAATATTTCTTAAATTTGCTGAAGAAATTTTAACTCTAAAGGCATAAACTACAATGAGAATTTCATTTGTATGATTTAATATTTCATGTTCACTCATACCATCAATATTTCATTCATAAATACTATTTCCATCATAGCTTGAATAGACATATTGATTTCTTTCTTCATATTAAATATCAAGAAGGGTAGGTCTTAGATAATAATTCTTAGTTTGATATGTTCTTTGTCTCAATCTTGAATTTTGTTTGAGTTTATTTATTGCTATATCTTCTTCTTCACTATTTGTCATGTTTATTAATTGTTTCTTTTTTTTTTTTCTAAATTCTTGAGCTTTTCTATTATTAGATTTAATGTTTCTTCATTTTCAAATCTAATATCTTTCATTTTTAAAAAGTTTGGTATCCTATAGATAAGCTGTTAAATTTTTGAATTTTTGAAAGAGATTGGAGGAGAAGAAGGAGATCCTAAGGAAAGAGATACTAAGGAGGAAGAGGAAAAGAGTCTATTCTCAATTCTGGTGATTTGATCTGACACAGTCTTGAGTATTTGATTTGTATAATTATTTTGATATTGTATATATTTTTATATCTTTTAATGAAGGGTTATCCTTATTGGGACCATATGTCATTTTGAATGATGAGACTACTACATCTTTATTATGAATATTTTTTTACAGTAATCTCTTCTAAAGGAGGATGGACTGAAGTAACAATCGTATTGGATGAGGTTTTCTAATTTTGACTTATCCTAGTGTTTGTATTAATAGTCTTAGAGTTTGAATAAGGATAAAATATATCATGTCTTTTAGCATAATCTTCGAACCATTTGAAGAAAGACATATTGATTTCTATGACATTTAATTTATGATAATAAAATATTTTGAGTGTATATGTTACATATTTATCAAATCTTTTAAAATATCAATCTCTTTTATCTTTATTAGAATCTTTCACGAATTCTTCTTTGAGATATTCTTTATCTATTTGAATTTTTTTTGATATGATATTAAGTTGACTATGTAAATCTGACCTAGTGGGAGACATGTTTGGTGAATCTGAATTTTGAGTTTCTTGATAAACAAGTTTAAAATTTATTCTTCGTGAATTTATAGAAGAGAAATCTACTGATCTCTTAGCAAAATTATAATGAGTTGATGTTTCATATCTTGCCGAATTTGATCTGCTAGACTTGAGAGTAGCATTCCCTGAAGGAGATGTTATAATTAATTTAATTATAGAATTTCTTGAGTTCTAAAAGGGACAACATCTTCTAATTTCCATTCTTCTACGTATGAAATTTTATTATGTCTGAATCTTTTAGGGGTTATTAACTAAGAATTTTGAGTGTTGACTTCCATTTTTTAAGTTTCATCTTTTGGAGATTGTTTAATATAACTTATATTTATTTTTGTTTTCATGACTTTGTAACAAACTCTAAATATGATTGTTATGTGTTATATTCTTGGAAAAAACTTTTCTTCTTTTGACTTAACTTTTGGTTCTAAAAATTTTGAAGTTTCAGGATGACTTATTCTCATTTTGTAATTTACAAAACAGTCTAGATATACGGGACCGTGATGAAGATTTGACTAGATGACTCCTATGACCGAGTCTTTGAATTCTACTACTCTTTTATCTTTAAAACATTCTAGGATAGGTGTATCTATTCCTAGTCTATAAAAAGGTTTAACAACTATTTGAACTAACCTTATATGGAGATATTTAAAGCCTTCATGTCTATGTTTTCTAATCATATTTTTTGAAAGAAGATAGATTGTATTTTTTAATTTTTTTACTGATATTGTTTGTTCTATTGTTTTTATAACATAATTTTGAAATATGTCAAAATTACTTTTTTGATAAATTTCTGTTGATGAAATTTTTTGAATAGTCCATTTTTGTAAGTTTTGCTCTATTCTAGAAATAACAACTTCTCTACTATTAATATCGTCTTGATTATTGTTGAATAGTCATTTTCTTCAATATTTGAACTATAAGGTTTATGTCGACTAGATAAGAATCTTTTAATCATTATTGACATTATAATTTATCTCAACTCTAATCTAATTAATTATCTCTTTTGGACTCATTGGGACCACCACTCTGACCAATAGTTTCACTGCCTCCCTAGGACTTATTACTAAGACCACATTTTCTGGCTGACCAACGCTAAGTTAAGAAAAACTCTTAATCTTCTTAAAGTCTTGATATCTTATAAAGTCTTAAACTTTAAAAATCTATGCCTAACTTAATAAACTTCTAAAGCAAATATTTGAACAGTGACTAAATAACTAGATAAGCAAGCTTCTTAAATTTATTTGTGACAATCTTTTGATAATATTTAATTAATCTTTGATTATAAGGCCTATTATTTCTAAGGTAATTAGCTTTATCGCTAGAGTACCAATAAGCAAGTTTTTTATTTTTTATGTAGGGACCATAATATCCTGGCATCTTACTTAGATAGCGAAGTATGAAATTCTTCTTGATCTTAATGTTATTTGATATTGGAGAATATACACGTAATAAGGATCTAAATTTTGAACAAGTTCTTTATCTTGAAGAATACTCCTAAAATGTCTAATTAATGCTTGATCTTCTAATAAAGCATAATCATTATATCTATTGGCTCTGTAGTTAAACCACCTAGCCATCAAGATGATAAAGTCATACACCCTATACCCCCACCTAATTTTATAGGCAATAGGCTCTGATACCATTTGTGGCAAGACCGTATGTCAGTTTTGACTAATTAATTAACTAAGGAAAAGGAATTAATAAGTCAACAAACCTATAATGAAAGGGTGCAGAAATTATATGAAGTATGCAAAATATTAAAAGTTCGGTATGAACAGTAACTTTGAATAGTTCCGCGAACAACATATGAATAATAATGATGAACAATAATATAAAATAAAAGGGAAGCTAGTTTGGCGGTAGTCCTCCATAAAAAGTAGGAATGAGATTATGAATGTTATGAAAAGGGAGCTAGTATGATGATAGTCCTTCAAAAAAGAAGAAAAGGGATTATGAATGCAAAATTCTTGAAATTAAACTTGATATTGAACAAGATAAAACTTACAACTTTTGAAGTTCTTTTACAATCTTGAAACTTGCTTTGAAATCAAGTACAAACAAAGTTTGAATACATAAGGAGAAGATGAACTTTTATGGCTAATGAAAGGTTTTCTAACTTCTAAGGTTTCTAACTTCTTAACTTTGGAATTTCTAGCAGTTACTTGTAACTTGAAAAGCTTATCTTGTGACCTTCTGTCTTGAGAGTGCCTTCTTATAGACTTGGCAGACAGACTTCAAAGGTGTTGGAATTTGTCAAACTTCTTATAGTGGCCATGTAACTAGCTTTTAAGGATGTGGAGATATTATGAATTAGGGATCAAATCCTAGTGTGCTAACTTTATGGTGGTTGTTGTGTTTGGTATTACTAGTGACTTTCTTATTTGGTCTATATTTCCATTACAATACAAATGATATTACAATATGCATGTGTGTTTGAATGTATGTATGTATTTTTTTTTCCAAAGGTAAAAGATCTTCATTGAGAAAAAGTGCTTGTTGGTTAGTAAAAGCTAAATCAAACAAGCCAATAGGAAAATTACCTAAAAAAAACCCAGTAAGTAGCAAAGGTACAAGAGAGAGTAGGATAACAACCAAGCACACTACTCAAACAAGTAGCACTTCAAGAAAAGAGTAAATTTCTCACGGACCTCAACTCCATGAGAAAATTAAGCGAGTTTCCACGGAATTTCTCTTGGATTTGGATTGTTTGGAATTTCTCATGGACTTTCTCATGGGTTGAGGTGTCAATGAGAAATATCCAAGAGAAATCCCATGGAAAAAACATCCTAGCCCTCATCATTATTGCAGCTTCGGTTCTCACGGACATTGTCGGTGAGGAAAAACTAATTTTCTCACGGCATTTCTCAAAGAGTTGAAACTCTGTGATAAAGTCCATCAGAAATTTGCTGCACATTGTTTCACTTAAATTTTGAATTTTAGGGTTTTTTTTCACGGAAAGATTCTGTAAGAAATTTCGTGAGTAACTCTGCATTTCTTCTTCCTCATGATGCCGTTGCCTCCATTTTCAAAACTCAAAAACTTTCCCTCTCCTCTATTCTGTCTCTCTTCTCGGAGCAAAGTGCCACCATTTCACTCTGATAAGCTTGGATTTTGCAGCACACAACCATCCATTATAGTCTACCGGTTCAGATTTTTTACTTTTAGCTCATTGAGGTAGTTCCTTTATCCCTCTCTTGTCTCTGATTCTTTATGCATTTTTTCTTACAAATTGTTTGTGAATTTGCTTTCACATTATGTGTTTTAGCCATTTGGAATGTTTATTGGTGACTTTAGATGGTATTGAAGTTGTTTTGAATGTGGCTGAATAGCGTAGGTTGATAGCTGAATTTGGGTTATGAAATTGGGAATGAATTTGATGTCATTTGTTCAAATTAGGTTGAGATTTTTGTTATATGATTGATGTAGAATAATTCTGGAATTTTTTTAATTCTTTAGAATGGTGAATGATTTATTGGATTTTTTGGTGGTTTATGTGCGAATTTTATTATTTAAATTGGAAATGAATTTTGTTAATTTTTGTTGAAATTTAATTGGGGTTTATGTGAATGATTTGGAATAAATCTGTTAATTTTTTGGATTTTTTTAATGGTGTAGAATTAGTTTTGTAATTTTGTTTATTGCCGTGTAATTTTTAGTTCTAGAGCTGTAAAATTTATTGATTTGTATATAAATTTGCTATTGGTTATTTTGTTTTGAGTTCCTGTTGAATTCTGTGGAATGTTGAATTTTTAGATTGCTCAAGTTTTAAGGGAGATTGACAAATTTTTGGTTTATGGTTTAGGGGATAATTAGGGTTACAATTAGGGTTAGGGTTTAGGAGTTTAGGGATTAAGGTTATGGTTTAGGGTTTATTCTTTAGGTTTTAAGAATTTAAGGTTTATGGTTTAGGGGTTTGATAATTTATTGCCATATTAATTTTTGCTTAATTACTCTTTTGTATGACAGATGTTAAAAGCTCCACACTGTTCATCTCCAGTAGTAGTGCCCTCCAAAAGGGACAAAAGGAATGTTGTTGCTCGACAATCTCAAATCAAGCCAGCCTTGCCCTTATTTATGCCGACCCCGGGGTGGGCATGCATACCCTCACCCACTATGACACATGACCAGTTAGTACCTGCAACCCACTACAATGCATTTTCTGCGGCTGGAGGGTCATCTCAAACAAGTCTGACCATCTCAGACTCTCCCTCTCTTGACGCTAGAGCGGCTGGTGGTCGCTTATGGATATGGCCACACTGGAGGAAAGAGTAACTTGATCCTAACATAATCATTATTTTTTTAATATTTATAGTTCATTATAAGTCTGTGACCAATTAATAACTTTTTTTTTTTTTTGCAGCTTTCTTCCTTCCAAGGAACCTATCAACTATTTTTTCGATTATTTACAAGTCAAAATATGAGGACGTGTGGCTTGACTTCACCATAGTTCCTGATGATGTAAAGGACTTGTGCTCAAACGAGTTCAAGGTAATAATCATGCCCAATTAATTTGACTTTATTTAAATGCAGTTTCATCATAATGCTTACTAATTGTGTTCTTATGTTTTCTAATGAAGAGGAAATGTGTGTGGGACCCACCGTAGAATATGATCTTACGGCTTTCAAAATGCAGTTATAAGATTCGCGCCACCTTCTGAGATATCAGGATCAGGAAGATAAAGCGTGAATGGTTGAGCCCTATTATGTTGGAGGCCCTGAGATCTAAATGGGGATCCACATAGTACAAGGTGGTCGCTGAGTGCAACAAGAAGAACCGGTCCTTGGATAAGGACAAGTGTTATCATAGAAGCGGATCCATAATCGTCTCTAAACATAAACAATAGCTGGTAAGTTTGTAATTATTAACTTAGTTTAATTTTGTAGTTAATTTAAAATTGTGTTTATGTTTACTAGTGGTTTCATTTTTATGTAGATGAAGGAGTTAGGGATAAAGCACAATGCACTAGAGGTCTTTTGTAACCTCCAGCACAGTTCCACCAAGGGCTAGGTTCATCCATGGGCCCAATCCATTTATTTAAGTGCATTTTAAGTTCATTAGTATTTAGGTCCTTTTTGACATATTTCTGTATTTCGTACCAACGTCCACTTTCACCTATGCAGACTGAGTTTGAGAGGCGACATATTGAGAATTAGGCTTAGTCCTTTGCTTCTTCTGTTAATGACATCGAGTTATGGTTCTATGTCATTGGCAGGAAGAACAAGAAAGGCCACATTTATGGCTTGGGCTCTAAAGCTGGTGTGATGGACTCGGTCCAACCTCAAGTGACCCAGCCATCCCAGCAAACTGATCCTCGCCTATCGAAGGTGTTGTCCTAGGTGGTAGCTCTCACGTTGCGGGTTCAAAAGCTAGAGACTCACAAGACAATTGTGCATACCTATATTGCATAGTCCTCTAATTGTAATTAAATTTGAATAAATTATCTTTTATATATATATATATATATATATATATATATATATATATATATATCTCTCTCTCTCTTAGGGCAAATTGACTAAATAAATGAAAGAAAATTACGTAAATATGTTAGTGTTTAAAGTATTTACAAGAATGGGTCAATTTTTCATAATCACTACCGGACAAATCAATACACACTAAATTAATTACAATGTTTCTATTAAAAAATGCTAAAAAAGCGTGTTCATGCAAGAAGTGTTTTTTTCTTTGAAATAGTGGGTACCCATAAGAAACACTAAAATGTTAAAGCAGTTTTAAACAAAAAGCACTAAAATAGTAACGTGTACTGTAAAAAAAAAATGCTAGAATTTCAAATAGAAAATGTTGGAATGTCAACAATCAGCTGGTAGCTTTTTTGAAAATGTGGAAAAGGCTGAAATGTTCTAGCGTTCCATTAGGACACGTGGAATCATTTCAACGTTTCCTTTAAGGACAAGCTGAAACGAATCCACGTGTCCTAATGGCACATGTTGGAACATTTCAGTGTTTCCTTTAGCCAGTAATTATATCAGCATTTTCCTTTGAAAAACTCAACTTCGCTTCTAGAAAATGCAACTTTATCATATAGTGTTTTCAAATCAAAATAGCGTTTACAACATAAAACACCATTTTCTTTTGGTACACGCTAATAACTTTTTCGGTCTGTAGCACTTTCATAATGTAGCGAGTCTTTCTAAGTTTCGTTGAATTAAAGTAGCGGAACTCTTCTATAAATACCCCTTCGTGAGACTGGTTTTTTACATTTGTTGATTGTGTGAGTTTTGAAACTTGAGGACAAACACTGTGAAGTTGTTTTGAAGTGTTGAAGGAGTGCGAGTTTGTGATAGTTGACAGTTAAAGTTAAAACTTGTAGAAGTTGTTAATGTATGTTTAAAATTTTGTTTTGATGTGGAATTATGTATAATAGTATTTAAAATTTTTAAATATGTTTAGATCTATGCAATTGAGATTGTTATTTAGACTATGTTTGATATTAGATTTTTATTAAAAGAAATAGGTTGTTATTGTGAAAACTATAATGATGTACATTATTGATAATTTAGGAGGAATATGCTTCTATTAGTTTATTACAATCGTGAGATATACAATGGACTTCAATGTGTCATGTATAATGGTCCTAGGCCTATTGTTTTGAATATAAAGAACATATGTGGACTACAATGTTTACAATTTGATGTTCATCATAAATTAGGTATTTCAACAAATAAAGTTGTTGAAAAGATTATTTATAAATTTTCAATATCTGTGAATCCATTATTTTATAATGCTATCAAACTAAGGTGTGATGAAGATGTTGAGATAATGTTTGATAGTCATGCTCAACATAAATCTCTTGGTGCAATTGAGATATTTTTTGAACATAAGACTATGGAAGATGAAGTTGGTGGATATGGTGGCCAACCAGAAGGTCTTGATGCAAGTGGCCCTTGTTTATTCTCTAGTTCTTATCCTCTATATAGTGAAACAGGGATAAAAGCAGAACCTTGTTATCAACCGGACCTTGGTTCATATAGATACCAGCATAGTTTGGCGAGTTCTAGCAAAACTCGTATCCCTAAAGGAAGCTATGTGTATGAATATAGTTACCCATGGCTGGGGTCAAATGTTTGCACAAGGGCAATTGAAGAATATGAAGCTGGAGGTAGCGAACGTGGAGGTTTGCAACTGAATATCAATAGGGGCAACCCTCCTATTGATCCTCTAATTGACACAAGTGATGATGAGGAAGGAGAGTACGTGCCAGATAGAGTAGAATCAAGCGATGAGGAGGAACTTGAACATGTGTTAGATTTGAACGTGCTACCGCTCGGGGAGGAACCAATATCTACTACACCCCAACACGTGACACCAATCCAGTCGTTGCTTCCTCCACACTATTCATATGTTAATTGGGAGGCAATACAACTAACTGATGATGTTGAAAGAATTTTTGGAGTTTGTTGGTGGCAAATAGGTGAGGAATTGCAAATAGGCCAACAATTCGACAACAAAGAGAATATTCAGTTAGCTGTAAAACAATAGTCTTTTTACACCATGATTTTAAAGTGAAAGAGTCCAAACCTTATAAATTAATTTTGGAGTGTCTTAATTATGGTTCTAGATGCAATTGAAGAGTTAGGGTCTGCATAAGAAGTAAAAGCAAAATCTAACGGATCAAAAAGTACAATGGCCAACCTAATTGCACAAATGCCACCTTAACATAAGACTACAGTAATTTAGATGTTAAGGTAGTTGCGATAATGATTGTCAACATGATTTAGGAGAAGACATATGTGCCAATTAAGCTAATACAAGAGTGCATCAGGATCACTTTATCTTACCAAATATCATACAAGAAAGCTAGCTTGCAAAGCAAAGAGCTATTGCTCAGGTGTGTAGTGATTGGGAGAAGAGTTACAATCAGTTACCTAGAAGTATGACTGCATTGCAAAAATATGCACCCAGAATCGTGGTGGAATGGTGTTTGGATGATCGGTGGATGGGAAGGCCAGCGAACGATTCGACGATGAAGAGATTTCGATGTGTCTTTTGGGCTTTTAAACTATGCATTGATGCATTCTCTTTGTGTAAGCCAGTGATCCAGATTGATGGTACTTTCTTGTATGGGAAGTACAAGCAGACCTTGTTCATCGCCTCTACATAAGATGGCTATCGTTCCCTATTGCCTCTAGCTTATGCCGTCATGGATGGTGAAACCAAAGATGCATAGTCATGGTTTTTAAATCATATGAGATAGCACATCGCTGGGGATATGCAGGATGTGGCACTAATTTCAGATTGGCATGCTAGTATATTGTCATCCATCGAAGATGAAAATGTTGGCTAGCGTATTGATAACACATTATTTTATACTATTTGTTTCCCTTATACTTAGTCTTTTAGTGTGTGTTTCTAGTGATTTTTATGGCTTTTAGACATGTTTTGTAGATTTGGACTTGTTGGTGCTTGTAGATTTTAATTGCTTAATTGTTAAATTCTGGCACTGCTTACGTTTTCCACCGTATCTTTTGCTACAAATGTCCGATTGATGTGATTCTAGTCTCTTTGGAAAGCTGACAGAAAATTCCACATTTCATATGAAGAACCTAGAAGCTGATTCTCGCGTCTGGATAACTGAAATTCGCATGCAAGCAGTCCAGATTTTCTGCTCCGCCCAGCACTCCGCCCAACATTGACTGATTCCTTTCCTTAGGGCTGCCTATTGGACCAGAGCATGTTTATTTGGGCCAACATCTGCTTTTTAGGCCAGCACACATGACACTAGGGCTTGATCATGTTTTTACCATTAATAATTTAGGAAACTAGGTTTATTTTGTAATTAGGAAACCATTAGGAAACCTAGAGGAGGCAGCCAGCTAGTATATATTCTCAAGTTGTTGAGGCAAAACAGACACAACCAGAGAGATAAGAAATTCCTTGAGCTGCTGCTACCTCCTATTTTCTGAGTTCGTTTTTCTACTTTTGCCTTATGTTTAAGCCTTCAATGGAGAGCTAAGTTCGTTTGTAATCAATTCAAGAGGAGCCAAACTTGACAATCCAAAGTTCCTGTGCTTCAACCGGGTTTGATTTAATTTAATTTGAATTACTGCTTCTCCCCTTCTTCATGTGATTGAATGGTACTTTGATTCCATGAGTTGTATGAATTTAAATCGGTTGATTAGATTCATAACAGTAATCAGATTGATAATCATACTTTAAAGGTCTTTAATATATGGTTAACTTGGATAATTCGGTTATTAAATTAATCTGGATTTAGTGATATAGAGCGGTTGCCTAGAGTCTTAATTCCATGATTAATTGAATCCTGATTGGTAAATCAGTAGGAATTCTAAGTGTTATTGTTAGGGGTTCCAGGTAACACTTAACCAAGAATTAAATCAGATCTAGTTTATCTTTAGTGAACAAGGATGGATTAAGGTTTGGTTGCTTGCTTGAGTTGATTGTGTTTTCTCTTATTTGATAAATTCAGTTTACTGCTTTCTTAATTCTTAGTATATTGCATTCAACACAAAACTCCCCTTTATTCTATTCTTGCTTAAGTTCTTAAAAGATTAGTTGTTTTGGTGAATCCTTGGGAGACGACACTGGTTGCATCCTATACTCCAAATTAGTTGCAATTAGTAGTTTAATTTTGTACGGTTCGGCACTGGTCAAAATTTGGTCGCCGTGGCCGGGAATTTTACTTAACATATTAATCTTCTTAGGACTCTTTTGTTATTGTTTTATTTGCTTATTGTTCTTGTTCATTGTTCTTCATCATTCTCCTCCTGTTCTACTTGCTTTCTTGTTTTGCTTAGGTTTTCTTTCCATGTTTAGTGTTTTTGTTCTGTGTTGTTTTCGATTCTCACCAACTAAGATTGAGCTACAAAATTGTGGACAAGGAAATTGCATTGTGAGAAGCACTATGAGCTGAACTTTGTGCTATTATTGCCCTTGTTTTATTTTATTTGTTGTTATTTTGTCTCCTTTGCTATCTTCGTCCACTTTCGGCCAAATTTTTATATTGTGTGAGCATTGTGGTGATAGTTTTTTCTTGTTGTTTTGTTTCCTTTGCTGTTTTAGGGTTCTATTGTGTGAATTCTGGTGCCTAATTGCCAGTTTTTCTTTGTTTTCCCCTTGCTTCGATTTGATTTAGTAATTTTCGCGTGTACTGTTCTGGCCAAATTTTTGTACTCTGATTGACCTGAAACTTGGTCAGTTGAAGGAAAACGAGCTAAAAATCAATAGTCATTGCTATACAATGGGGTCTTCATTTTTAAGCCGAATTTCATGGTTTTGACCACTTTTCCAATTTTTTAAAAACTTTTATTTTATTTTTGAGTTTCATTTTCATTTAGCTTTCATCCTATGGTGGTAGAATTGTTTTTTAAAATGTTTAGATGGGTCAACTAGTGTTATTTTGGTGTCTTTTTGCTTTTGTTTAGTGCATTTGGTGTGTTTTGATTTTAGTTATTTCCTTTCACTGTTTTATTGTTTCTTTTGTCCTTGTGTATTTTGGTGTTCTGTTATCTTTTTATTCATGCTAAGTTCTCATTCTACTATAAGAGTGAAAAAGGTTGTTGCATCACTTGTTGATCAATAGAGGATGGAGCATAGCATTGATGAATTATCCTCATTGGTGAGACAATTCACAATGGCCCAACATCAACAACCAGTCCAATTTTGTGGCATTTGTCCTAGCACCTCTCATCCCACCAATGCATGTCCTACATTTCCGGATGATGATTATGGATTTCAAGATCCTTTTGTAGCTACATGGCAGCAGCCTATATATGATCCATACTTCAATGCCTATAACCTTGATTGGAGAGATCATACCAATTTGATA
This sequence comes from Cercis canadensis, assembly GCA_003255065.1. Lineage (NCBI taxonomy): Eukaryota > Viridiplantae > Streptophyta > Magnoliopsida > Fabales > Fabaceae > Cercis > Cercis canadensis. The sequence continues at coordinate 16,638 of QAOA01001346.1, forward strand.
TATGGCAATGCAGCCCCACCACAGCAGTATTGGCAACCATTAGAGCAGCCTATGCAACAACCAAGTTTAACATGCATAGAACATGAACCTTCAATTGAGGACTTGGTGAAGCAATTGGCCACTCATACCATTCAGTTCCATCAGAGGACAGAGGCCACCATGCAAAATTTAGAGACTCAGGTTGAACAATTGGTATCCTCAGTGAGTCAACTGCTGCCTTAAGGTTCTAAAATAATCCTTTCACAGACAATTCTAGAACCAACTGAAAATTCTATGCCAGAACCAATGGAACCTCAACCTACAAACAAGCCACAGACAGTAGAGAAAGCTGTCCCTGATTCAGTGACCCCAGAATCTGAGAGAGCCACTCAGTCCAAGAAAACAGCAGAGGATTTAGTCGAAGAGGTCTACAATGAGTTAGGTGCTAATTTTTCTAATTGTGTTGGTTTTGATGATTCTGTGCAATGCCAATCATGTGTTGATTGTGATGGTGAAATACCATGTGCTGTATGTGCTGAGATTTCTGCATTCTTAAGAGATGATAATTCTGGAGATTCTGCTGAATCTTATTCTATAGATTTTGAAGAAGACTCTCAAGAGACAACCCAAAATGAACCTGACAAGGGTCCTACTGTCAATTCTACACTCTTTCCTACATTAACACAACTTGATTTTAATTGTGAGCTTGCTAAAAAGTTGTTCCAACATGACCCTAAGCTTGTAGTTATGGTGCATGCATGTGATGATTTAAGCACTAATATTAAAGGGTTAGGTGATTTCATGCTTCTTACTTCTTCACATGCTAGAGCACTAGGTATAGATCATGTTAGAACCTTAGTTGCAAGTGAATATTTTGATGTTGGTGGAATAAGTGCAGGTAATACATGGGCTGTCCAAGCCAACCATAGACCAAGCTATTCTTCAAATGGGGAGCAAGAGATGTTGCTATTTGCCAATTCTTTGCAAGAATCTAAGTGTCATCTTGAGCCTTGCATGAACAACATGTTGTATGACACTAGTGTATTTTGTAAGGATGAGCTTAAGGGTGGTTGTTATAGGCTTAGATTTGTAGGGCATGATAATTTGCCTTCTTTTAGATTTATTTTTGGAATCTGTGGTTGGCTATCTATAACGAACAAAGTTTTTCATTTTCATGTTTCTCATGCTTTAGGTAGGATTGTAAACTCTTTGCTGCACATTTCCCTTGGTGATCTTTTGAATGCTTGCTTTGCTGAATTTTTAAGTCAAGGGCTAAGTTTAGTTGCTTTTAGTTTTACATTGCATGCTTCATTATTTCTTTTATGCCCTTATATATTTTTATGCTTTCATGTTATTTATAAGATTTTCAGCTTTGTTTTGTCTTTTAAGGGCTTTGTGAGAGTGGTCTTTGACCCAGGTATCTTGCTTTGCTTATTGCAAATAAATGAAGGAACTTGGTTGCTAACTGATAAAGGAATTCAATTCGTGCACGAAGCTATTTTCCTCACTTGATAAGAATGTTTCTTCTCTCTCTTTTATTTTACTTGTCCTATTTGATTGGTGATAACTGTTAAGCTTTTACATTGAGGACACTGTAAAAATTTAAGTGTAGGGGAGGGATTAGCCTACTGTGCTATTTTTATGGTTTTTGTTTTCTGTTTTCTTTTAGGTTTGCTATTTTTTGTTTTATTTTTAGAATTTTCTAGTTCTTTCCAATTAATTTAAGAGTTGTGAAGAGAATAGTTTGAAGCAATTTTGATTCTAAAGTGCTACAACATGAGTGGACAATTATCTTGCTTCTTAGATTTAAGTGATATGGCAACAAAATTTGATTTGGATGAGTTGATTCTTGGTAGTCTTATAAGCTGTGAGGATTTGAGCCATATGTCATGATTCTTTCTTATGTGTTTTCATCTATCAATTTGATACTCTAGAACTTGTTCTGTTTCTTAGTTGAGATTACATTTGCACATGCATGCATAAAAGTGATTAAGGCATTCCTTTCTTTGAGAAGCTACTAGACCAAATAGCTAACCTTGATTTTATCCTTTGATTACCCCTTTTTGAGCCTAATGATCCTTTCTTTCATGTGTAGCTCATTGCAAGCCTAAGTGTAAAACCATGTCCTACCCAACCCTTAGGAATTGCAGAGCATTGCATTGAATAAAAAGGGAGTAAATTCTTACAAAAACAAAGCATCAAGTTGTGGCTGATTGGTTGTGGCTGAAATTGTTAAGTGTTATGCTTCAAAAAAAAAAATAAAAAAAAATACAGCAGCAACAAGAGAATAAAGTTTTTTTGGGAAAAGAAAAAAATGAGTTGAAGCCCAAAGTCAAGATGCATAAAGTACTTGAAATTCTCCATAATTAGATGCTCTTTGTGATTCCTTGGGTGCTTTAGCCATTTTTTCATATTATTGACATCCCTGTACCTTTCTCCATTACAACCCTTTAAAAGTCTTTTTGATTTGTATTATGCATGTGACATAGGTAATGGAGACTGAGAAAGTGAACAAGCTTATGGTAGTGTGATTTTGATAGGATGATTGGAGAGAAATACTTACCTTAGACACTTGAGAGAATTGAGAGCATTTATTTATCTTGTGACAGGCTATCTACTTTGACTCATTCCTATTACATAAAATTGCCATGTTTTTTGTTCTTTAGTTGTCAAGAGATATTGTTCCATGAGTGTTGCTATTCTTTAAGTTTGAATTGTTTTCTTATCTTAATCTTTGCATTCTTGATTGGATTGGAGAGCTGTTTTTCTTTTTCTAATTAGTTTGTTTCTTGTGATTTTGCCCAGGAGTGCAAATAGTTAAGTGTGGGGGAATTTGATAACACATTATTTTATACTATTTATTTCCCTTATACTTAGTCTTTTAGTGTGTGTTTCTAGTGATTTTTATGGCTTTTAGACATGTTTTGTAGATTTGGACTTGTTGGTGCTTGTAGATTTTAATTGCTTAATTGTTAAATTCTGGCACTACTTACATTTTTCACCATATCTTTTGCTACAGATGTCCGATTGATGTGATTCTAGTCTCGTTGGAAAGCTGACGGAAAATTCCACATTTCATATGCAGAGCCCAGAAGCTGATTCTCGCGTCTGAACAACTGAAATTCGAGTGCAAGCAGTCCAGATTTTCTGCTCCGCCCAGGATTGACTGATTCCTTTCCTTAGGGCTGCCTATTGGACTAGAGCATGTTTATTTGGGCCAACTTCTGCTTTTTGGGCCAGCACACATGACACTAGGCTTGATCATGTTTTTACCATTAATAATTTAAGAAACTAGGTTTATTTTGTAATTAGGAAACCTAGAGGAGGCAGCCAGCTAGTATATATTCTCAAGTTGTTGAGGCAAAACAGACACAACCAAAGAGATACGAAATTCCTTGAGCTGCTGCTGCCTCCTATTTTCTGAGTTTGTTTTTCTACTTTTGCCTTATGTTTAAGCCTTCAATTGAGGGCTAAGTTCATTTGTAATCAATTCAAGAAGAGCCAAACTTGACAATCCAGAGTTCCTGTGCTTCAACCGGGTTTGATTTAATTTAATTTGAATTACTGCTTCTCCCCTTCTTCATGTGATTGAATGGTACTTTGATTCCATGAGTTGTATGAATTTAAATCGGTTGATTAGATTCATAACAGTAATTAGATTGATAATCATACTTTAAAGGTCTTTAATATATGGTTAACTTTGATAATTCAGTTATTAAATTAATCTGGATTTAGTGATATAGAGCGGTTGCCTAGAGTCTTAATTCTATGATTAATTGAATCCTGATTGGTAAATCAGTAGGAATTCTAAGTGTTATTGTTAGGGGTTCCAGGTAACACTTAACCAAGAATTAAATCAGATCTAGTTTATCTTTAGTGAACAAGGATGGATTAAGGTTTGGTTGCCTGCTTGAGTTGATTGCGTTTTCTCTTATTTGATAAATTCAATTTACTGCTTTCTTAATTCTTAGTATATTGCATTCAACACAAAACCCCCCCTTATTCTGTTCTTGCTTAAGTTCTTAAAAGATTAGTTGTTCTGGTGAATCCTTGGGAGACGACACTGGTTGCATCCTATACTACAAATTAGTTGCAATTAGTAGTTTAATTTTGTACGGTTCGGCACCCGTCACGTATACCATTGGCTCATAAGGTTTTCTGTTTAAGCCACATGGTGAGCAATTGGAACACTAACTAAAGATGTGGGTCAGAAAATAAAATTTAGAGAGCCGATAAAAATATCAATCAAATTAAGAAATTTATTATTAGTCATAAATTTTGATGGAAAGTGAGGTTTTATTTGACTTTCAACTGTAATTGATAGGTGTCCAGTTTGAGTCATTCAAATTTGATGAGCTAATGAATGAGATACATGGCAAGTGTGAGGAAGGCTGAGCCTTGACGTATATCAATGATTGATAAAGTGAAATGGACATAATAAGAGGATAACTAGGGCAGACGGTATGACCTCATGATGACTAATTTGGCTGAAAATGTTAACGACTCGTTGAAGTGTGCTCACAATATGTCTATCACTGCCTTTGTCAGACCCACATATTATAGAATGAATCGTATTTTCATGGAGAGACAAGAACTAACTTGGGCTAGGTTGGCAAGTGGGCAAGCATGGAGTGAGGATGCCAAGAAGAGAATGACTTGCAATAGGCATTTTACCTCCTCACACCACCTAATATTGTTAAATAGAGACACTAGATCATTTGAAGTGGAAGAAATTTTTGATTCTATGGGAAGGATTAGCAGGCAATCATAAAATTTCAATCTAAATGAGGGAAGGTGCGGGTGTGGTCAGTTTCAAGCCCTTCACATACTGTGTACGCACACGATATCTGCTTATGCCTCCTTTGCACTCGATGCATGACATTATGTTAGTCCAGTATACTTTACTCAAAACCTGGTCAATGCTTATAGTTGGGAGTTTAGCCAAATTGGTGGAGATGATTATTGGCTAATTGTGGACGGGATTAAGGTAATCCCAAATTATGTCCCAGTTAAGGAAAAAGGACGGTCAATTTCAAGGCGCATACAGACCGAGATGGACTAGGGAGAATCTTCTACTAGTGAAGTTAGATGTATACTTTGTTGCATAGAAGACCACAACAGGAAGCAATGTCTGAATAGAAAGGAAGATCAACTAAGACACCGTTCTCCATTATATGTTTTTTTTATGCATATATTATTCCTGAGACATTGTATAATGAATATAGTCTCATTAATATTTAATTATAGTTATGACTAAGCGTTATTTTTATAATTATAGTTTACAGGATTTAAAAATGGTGTTGCAATACACGCTCGGAGACATTTTTAGAGTGTATGAGCATTAGTGGATGTTAGATGGTGACTTTTGGTATCCATTAGACCCAATGTTACATGACTCCTACCAAGTACATAGTGTTATGTTGATGAAATGACAACATAGAAAGATTGAATCCACAAATATGCGATAATTGGCTATGATGCAAAATATTCATGCTCCACGATGTTTGGCCATACACATGCCAAGGCAAAGTATATCGGAGTTACGATTGACTTTGTATCACATAAGAGAAGAAAATAATCACATACGAATCAGATTAATGCGAAATGATTGTAAACGTAGTGCGAGAGAAACAATGGGGGAGGGTGACAGGGCACACTCTGCAGTGTGAACTCGCATAAGCAAAGAACCAAAGTGTCTATCTGATATTGACATGTCCGATGAAGAATGACCAAATTAAAACCTTAAACCCCAAACCCTAAATACTAACACCAAATCCTAAACCCTAAACCCAAACTCCTAACCTTAAATTGTTCTTACTTCTTAATAGCTTAAATAATTCTTACTTGTTAATGGAATGATGCATTATATTGGTGATTTGATTTTGTAAATCAATAGGGTGACACATTCTGCCAAGAAGACGTCACACATTTTATGTCTAGTTGTTGCCAAGGTTTAATGATGATTACAAAAGTGAAATGCACTCTGATATAAGAAAATATTATGCTGGCTTACTTTGTGAATAGGCATATCGAACTGATGAAGCTGAATATTTGTTACAACAACTACAATCTCTTGGAGCTCCTCCTGTTTATAAATGGTTGTTAAGAATGCCTCGAATAAATCGACATGACTATGAGGCGGCTATTTCCAAAATTATGAAAGAGAACAATTAAATGTTCATTTGTAGATGCTGGTACTATTTTTTAAAACTGTCTAAGGAACTAGTTGTTGCTATGAATCACGAGTTATCCCTCATAGAAGTTAAGTGTATAATGAATTGTCCTAATTAAGTTAGAGATGACAATTAAAATTATAACAATTCGCAATGTGTGAAAATGTTAGTTATGGTTTAATGTATTTAATTATATCAATTTATTTATGTATCTTCTATGTGCCTTAACAACATGTATATATTCATAAATAGGGTAGTTTCAAAACTACAAATATGTACCATAAATATGAAGATTCGGGTTGTCGAGGAAACCTCATATCCCTGTCCTACTGGGGCCCGTCTCTTACTGATCTAGAATGGTGGTGTCTACCATTTTCGAGTCAATGAAATTAGAGAACTCTAACTACCTACCACCCTTATATGTCGAATACGCACAAGGAGGTGTCATCGGAGTCCTATATGCCCCTAGGAATGAATGACCAACAGGTGCACTAGATATACCAACTGTGAGGTCCAAATCCAACTACACACTATTTGCTAATGGGGGCATACCAACATTAGTGCCAAATATGTTACATGGGGGAAAACCTAGTCCCCCAATGTGACCATGGAACATCATGTCCATAGTCTATGACTGTTGTGTGAAGCATGATTGCAGCTGAACTAGTGTTGTTGAAGTGCCTTCATCAGCCCAGCTTCTAGAATAACGTGAACGTAAAGACCACAAATGTCCAATAGAAAACCTTGACTAAGATATGGAAGGAGAAGGGTCGACAAGCCGAGTAGGAGGCTGTAATACCGTCCACTGTCCCTGCTGGTCGGCTAACTAGGGGGGTTAAAGCGCCATTGCGCAAAGACCTGCGACATCTGGGCATGTAACAGTTGTTGAAATGTAGTCCATGTTGATGCTGCCCTGGACCTTGCTGGAAAGGATGATCCTATTGAAATGGTGGAGGTAGGTGGACCAACGGTTCTGGTTACTATGGTGGAGGCTACTCATGACGTGGAGGGATGTCATTCTGTAAACAACATATAATATCAAGTTAAATAAACTGTAATATATTTTTTATTAGCTTAAATCTAATACATTACACTAACCTCATTATAACGCAAAGCGCTAGCTGAACTCATCCACCTCTAAGTTATCCGAAAAAACCGTGACTTATAATATGATATCATGTCGAAGCCCCTTATTGGTGTAACTAATTTATTACGCCAGTTATCCCACTGTATGTAATAAGCGTAATGGATGATCCTTAAATCCGTATCCTACTTCCCCCGAATGATCATCCTCTCCAATTCATCGTTGTACCCTAAAGGATTATCAAGAATACCCTGCAACCTATCAAACTGACAGACCACACAGTCGAGGTAATATCCATCTATCACATTAAATGAACAGAGGGACACCCTAACACGCCAGATCTAAAATCCAACAATAGAACGCAGTGCTAGTTGCATGTTCAAATAAGGCTACCACACGATATGTAAGTTAAAAAATTAATTAGACATTCACTTAGGTATACAATAGGCATATTTATTCAATAACAATTTAATTACAGATTCTTAGAATTCACTCACCTCATGACCTCAAAGAAGATCAAAAGCCTGAAAAAAGCCTAGATGTTTCCTGGTGAACCCGATGTGCTCATAACATAAAGGATGTCGCCAGCTAATACATAATTATAACTCCAATATGTTTTTATGACAACATTCAAATGCCAAGAATTATTATTTCATTTCTTCTATCTAAACACAACATATCCTTTATCAAATTACTTTGAGCTTTAAATTCTTTCTCTGTACCTGATGAAAATCATACTCTGGTCACAATGAGAATAAACTTTCAAAAGATGTCTTCGAAATGTCAATAGACTTGCTAAAGAGAAAGTGAAAATCAAAAGAAAATGCAAAAGAGAGGAAGATTATCCAAAAAAAAAAAAACTCTTCAACAGGAAAGAAAATTCTTTCATAAAAAAGAGAAACAAATAGAAAAAAAAGAAGAAGAGAATCAACAAAAATATTCCCTCTAAATGGTTATGGAATAAGAAAAACAGTCCAAATGACAAGAAAAATAACACAAATCATCAAAAGAAAAAATTATTATTATTATTCAACATCAAATGTTTAGGCCTTTATATCATTTCTTTCATTACTCATATCTTACATCCTTAAACCCCATTACAACCCATGAGAATCCTCTTGGCATATGAATATTGGTATAAAACCCTCATTTGAGCATTTTTCCTTTCATTTCAAAATAAAAATCTTTTACCCTAAAAACTCATTATAAGCTTTTAAAGACCTCCTAGAAGATTGGTTTGCTTAAGTCATAAACTAGGGCAAAAAATTTTCATGAAAAATTTTGGTTTTTTAAAAAAAATAAAGAGAAAAAAGTTTTTGAAATTAAGGTTAAACCTTACTCAAGAAAAATTTCTTTTGTATGAATTGCATAATCCTCAAAGGCAACATTTTTGAATCCTCACACTAGGGCAAATTTTCATTCTTCAAATTTGCAAGATTTATAGTCACTGAAATAAGTGCTCCATGTCCTAACTTTTATCTCTATGCTCATCCCTAATACCTAACATTGGGGCAAATTTTGGTTCTTAAAAATTTATCTCTTGCACAACTTTGTCCTTGATTCTTTTGCATTAATCAAGAGGCATAGGTCGTGTCTCATATGAATAATTTCTTCACCACTTTGTTATTTCTCGAATACTTGACTCATTGCACTAATTTTTTCAAATAAAATAAGAATGACTCATACTCAATTGACATGACAAGTATTGGCAATTGAAGGACTAGTTCAAAGCACTACTATGATCCTGGCAAAAGATTAACATTGATAAAAATTCATACATAAAGTAGTTCCTTGGATTAGATCGAAATTGGGGCATTATTTTGATTGGGCTATATTTTCTTTGGTCAAGAAAGTTATGTTGCATTTTTTATAATCATCCAACATTTTTTTGTCTTTAATCTTTTCGACATTTTATTTTTTTTAAAAAAAATAAAAAAAAAAAAAGAGAAAAAGAAACAAAACTCATGCATTACCTTTTCAATCAACTCCACATTCTAGTCGAGATTTTCATCTACATTTTACTTGAGAGTTCGGTTAAGGTCTCACAGTTCATCAGAAATTTTAAAATTTCTTTCCAATTTTAATTTCAATTTTATCACTCGACAGTCCGGTTGAGGTTTTCATTTGCATACTTAACATTTGGTCAAGGTTTGACGGTATGTCAGAGTTTTTAAAATTTCCTACCAATTTCATTTTCATTCACTTGATAATCCGATCAAGATTTCTATTTTGCATATACTTGACAGTTCGTCAGAGTTTTTAAAATTTTCTATTAGTTTCATTAGCTCGACAATCTGATTAAGATTTTTATTTGCATATACTTAACAGTTTGGTCAAAGTTTGATGGTCTATTAGAAATTTTAAAATTTCTTTCCAATTTCAATTTCATCACTCAATAGTCTGGTTGAGATTTTCACTTGCATACTTGACAATTCAGTCAAGGTATGACGGTATGTCAAAGTTTCTAAAATTTCCTACCAATTTCAATTTCATTCACTCGATAGTTCGGTCAAAATTTCCATTTTGCATATACTTGACAATTCGGTCAAGGTTTAATAGTTCGTCAGAGTTTTTAAAATTTCCTATTAGTTTCATTCACTCGACTGTCCGGTTGAGATTTTCATTTGCATATACCTGATAGTTCGATCAAAGTCTGACTATCTGTTAGAAAATTTAAAATTTCTTTCCAATTTCAATTTCATCACTCGGCAATTTGGTTAAGGTTTTCATTTGCATACTTGACAGTTTAGTCAAGGTCTGACGGTATGTCAAAGTTTTTAAAATTTTCTACCAATTCCAATTTCATTCACTTCACAGTTCGGTCGAGATTTTTATTTTGCATATACTTGACAGTTTGGTCAAGGTTTGATTGTTCGTTAGAGCTTTTAAAATTTTCTACCAATTTTAATTTCATTCACTCCATAGTTCGGTCGAGTACTTGACAGTCTGGTTGAGATTTTTATTTTCATATACTTGACAGTTCAGTTAAAGTTTTACGATCCATAAAAAAATTTAAAATTTCTTTCCAATTTCAATTTCATCACTTGACAGTCCAATTGAGGTTTTCATTTGCATACTTGACAGTTCAGTAAAGGTCTGACGGTATGTTAGAGTTTTTAAATTTCTTACCAATTTCAATTTCATTCACTCGACAATCCGGTCGATATTCACATTTTCCATATACTTGACAGTTCGGTCAAGGTCTGATAGTTCGTCAAAAATTTTAAAATTACTTCCTAATTTCAATTTCATCACTTAATAGTCCGGTCGAGGTTTCGTTTTATTATACTTGATAGTTTAGTCAAGGTCTGATGATCCATCAGAGTTTTTAAATTTTTTTTGCTAATTCGAATTTCATTCACTCCATAGTCCGATTGAGGTTTGCATTTTGCATATACTTAATAGCTCGGTCAAGGTCTAGCGGTTTGTTAGATTTTTGTTAAAATAAAAAAATTCTTGCTAATTTCAATTTCATTCACTCGACAGTCCGTTTAAGGATTGCATTTGCATATACTTGACAGTTCAGTTAAGGTCTAAGAGTCAATTATAGTTTTTCAATTTTTTGCTAATTTAAATTTCATTCACTTGACAATTAGGTTGAAGTTTAAATCTTGTTGGCTCCTAGATGAAAGATCTTGATGTCTTCAAATTCTGTCAGCTCCTTGGTGAAAGATCTCAATGCCTTTAAATTCTATTGGCTCCCGGGTGAAAGATTTCGGTGCCTTTCAATTCTTGTCGGATCCTGGGTGAAAAATCTTGGTGCCTTTAAATTCCTGTCGGCTCTCGGGTGAAAGATCTCAGTGCCTTTAAATTTCTGTCGATTCCCGGGTGAAAGATCTTGATGCCTTTAAATTCCTATCGGCTCTCAAGTGAAGGATCTCAGTGCCTTTTAAATTACTGTAAGCTCTTGAATGAAAGATCTAGATGCCTTTAAATTCTTGTCGGCTCCCGAGTGAAAGATCTCGGAACCTTTAAATTCCTATCGGCTCCCAGGTGAAAAATCTCAATTCCTTTAAATTCTGTCAGCTCCTGGGTGAAAGATCTCAATGTCTTTAATTTCTTGTTAGCTCTTAGGTGAAAGATCTTGGTGCTTTTAATTTTCCTTATATATTTTTTTAGATTCTCTGGATAAAATACTTGTCTACTATCTTTACATGTTTCTTACGTGCGGACTTGAAACCATTCATTTCCTATGTTTGTTAAATAGGAAACATGTGAAGAGGGGCAAACTATAGACACTGTATTTTTTCTGGGTGTTTTTCATGGCATAAAAAAAAAAAGAATGATGATTTTTGAAAAGATGAAAGCTCTTAATTTTTTATTATTGCTTTTAATATTTGGGCCTTTGTAATAATAAAGCAAAACCTAGTCTCACTACCTTAGCCTAATCCATTGTTAATTTAGCCCATTTTTTTATCTAGCTCATTTGGCCCATTCATTAGTATTTAGATTTTTGAAAATAATAAATAAACAAAAAAGAGAGAAGAAATTATGTTAATAGATTTTTGCATTACTAGATCTAAGAGGACCAATGAAGGAACAAGGAATGAATTTTCCTCATTTTCTATTAGTTCAAGTTAGTGTACCTTGTCTCTATTAAATAAATAAGTAATTAAAAAAAAAGCAAATTAAAACTAGGAGGGGAGGAAAGAAAAGAAAAAAAAATGAGAAGAGAGGGAGAGAGAAATAGGAGCTTGGGAGAAAGGAGGGGAACCAAAGAGAGAAGAATGTTTGAATCTCCATCAAATTCATTCTACAAAGGTAATCTCTTCCTTATCCTCCCATATTTACTGCTGCTATTTGGATTCATGGTGGATAATTTATCTATTTGTTGCTATGTATGAATGAATATGTTGAATTTCTTGATAATAGTATAGTTTGATAGAGTTCGAGATTGATTCTTATGGTTCTAGGGTACCCATAGTGTTGGATTCTTAAATTTAAGTCCAATTTCTAATGTTGATATAGAAGTAATTTTGATTTTGGGACTTTGAGTTGTTTCCTTGATTGATAATACTTGGTTTGGTTGTGGATTATGCATTTTTTGGGTTTGTCATTCTTCTTTAGTAACCCTCGGCTTTTATTTTTCAGATGGAGCTACAGAGCTTCGATTTTAGTGATTCTTCATTTGATAGAACCAGTAGATGTATACCTCCTATGTGTAAAATTTTCATGGTAAAATTCCCTTTCCCTTGGTCCCAGTGTTTATTTGAATTGGATTGTTTTTCTACTATTTCGAGGCTACTAGTCTTCTCTAGCAACCCTCCGTTTTTATTTTCTAGATGGAGCTATAGAGCTCCAATTTGAGTGATTATTTCTTTATTAGAACTAGGAAGTAAATTTATACTATGAATAAAAATTTCATGGCCAGATTATCTTTTCATTGCTCCTAGATTTTCTTTGAATTTGATTATTTTCCTGTTATTTCGGGTCTGTCAGTCTGCTCTGTCAATTCTTGGTTTTGATTTTCTAGGTAGAGCTACAAAGCTCCGATTTAAGTGATTTTTGAATTGTTAGAACCAGGAGATGTGTACCTCCTGCGTGTAAAAATTTCAAAATAAAATTCCTTTTCCCCTATTTCTAGTTTTCATTTAAAATTGGCTATTTTTTTTTTTTGCACTATTAGGTTGTCAGTCGTCTCTAGCAGCATTCAGTTTTTTATGTATAATTTGAGCTATAAAGTTCTATTTTAAGTGATTCCTATCCTTTTAGAACTAGAAGACATGTGTCTTTGTTATATAAAAATTTCAGACAAAAATTTCTTAGTATGCATTCTCAATATTTGTCTAAAGTTGGCTCTGCTTTCTGCTTTGTCATGAGATTCTTTTAGACATTGTTTTACCTAATTTGGGTATTGTTTTGGAAATATTTTTCTTGTGTTTTATTGATGTCCTTGAGGAATTTTTGAAGATTGATTGGAAATTGTGTTAAAGTTTCTTGTACATCCATGTCTTGCATTGTTTTGAGGTCTTTTCATGCGTCACTTTGCTTTGCTTGTTAGTAGATCCTTTTGGTTGTCCATGTTTGAATAATTTCTTACATGTTTCTTGAATTAACGATTTGTTTCTTTTCCCTATGAACTCATTTGATAATTGTTTTTGATAATATTTGTGAGTTGGGTTGTAAGTGACGACTAGCTAGAAGGCTCGATCCTTGAGTAAGGCGGAGTTGAAAACTAGAAGATCTTTGCTTTTCTTTTATTTTGTTTTATGTAACCATTTAAATTTCCATGCTGTAATTTGTAAACTTATGCACTTGCATTCATTTAGGGTTTTAATTGTGTTCGATATAGTAACCATAGGCCATTTACTTATCATGTAGGGATAGGGTGATCCATCTGAATATCGAGTGGTCCATTCTATCGTTCCTAGGTAAGGATAAGTGCCACACTGAATGACACAATATGCAAGGAACAGGTGAAAAGATTTAAGGCACGTTAGTTGCATGCATTTCACGTTTAAATTTTTTGTTAGTATTCTTATTCATTTATGTAATTTATTATTTAAGGAATGAATAAAATAAATTTTTTGCCATATTATGTTCGCACAATTGATTTCGGTTAACTATTTTTAGACAGGTATTGTGAGGTGCCTAATACCTTCCCTACACAAAAATTAGTTCTTGAACCCTCTTTGGTTCGTAGACCATTTTTTAAATTTAAAAGATGTTTTTCAGTTGTTCCCCATTTTCTTAATACAATTGGTGATGACTCCAAGTTTTCTTTGAAAACTAATTTTTCTTTAAAAAAGTCTATCATCCGCGTCGTAGTGACCTTCGAGTACATTGTGACAGATAACATGGTCAAATCCTCTAATATGGATGGAGCTTCAAGTTTTAGGTGATTCTCTTGTAGTTGTTTTTTTTTTAAGAGGCTAGTTTTCCTTCTCATGTACTACCACAAAAAAAAAGGGAGTGGAAATCTCCCTACTCCCCTATTGGGGGCTTTCGGTGGGACTTAATGGGCAAATTTAGTGTAAGTGCAAAGATCTCAAAAAATTGAGTCACATATAGTATGTGACAAAACGCGTAATTTCTTATAAAATAGAAGAACCACAAGATATAGGAAAGCATGCCAATAAAAAATTCAACTTTTTCCAAATAAAAATGAAATTTGACATGCTTTCCTATATCCTACTGTTCTTTCATTTTATAAGGAACAATATTTTTTGTCACTAACTAGGTGACTCAGTTTTTAATGATCTTTGCAACAATACCAAAATCATTGGGTGGGTATGATCGTAACCCACCCAACTAGGTGGGTGTTAGGTCTTAAGCCTAGGAGGATAGCCCAACCTAAAAGACTAGGCTATTAGATGAGTGATCTTCTTAGACTTAAGTACCATTTCACAATTGCTTATGAAACCGATGTAGGACTCATAACATTACCCTCCCTATGAAAAGTCAGATGCCCACGGCGGCTCTCACTCCAGACTCTTTTCGGCACCAAGTAGCAATTTTCCTTTTTGGATGGCTCCACTACGGACCTTCTTGGCACCAAGTTCTCTTTGGATGGCACAACTCCGGACCTTATCAAGCACCAGGTAGCCCTTTTTTGTGTCACACCAACTCTCAATGAAAGTACCAATGTTAGGTCTTAAGCCCAAGAGTAGACTCAACCCAAAAGACTAGCCTATTAAGTGAGAAAGCCTCTTAGACTTAAGTACCATTCTAAAATTACTTGTGGAACTGATGTGGAACTCGTAATAGTCGGGGTAGCGCTACCCCCTAAAAGTGTCAAATATAGCTTAGCAAACACCATTTTATTAATTATCTCACTTTTGAATTATATGTTGATGTTTATCAAGGTATACTAAACTTCATGTATACCAACAAGAAGCTACAAATTAAACATAAATGTGAATGCTATCAAGCATCACATTTTCCACCGGGTCCTCCAAAGGTGAAGTAATGTCCTTTGATTGTGAATCTTCTTTGATAACCTTCGTACAACAAGGTATAGCAATTCGGCCCCGTATCACAATAGGTTTTCATGTCATTAGCATTTATGTTAGTTTCTTCATACATAGAATTTACAATTATAACTCGTACGAAGAAACAAGCTCTACCATATTTAGTAGTAGCAAGTAAACCACTCCCCATTGGTGGGCTGATTCCACCAGGAGATGCCATGGTCGTGCCACCATAACTTACCAAGGATGCTCCATTGGCTAAGTGAGTGAATATTTCTTTTGGCCAATACCCAACATATCTATTTTTTGGAGCAAGTAACCACCAGTGACCTGTTGATTTGTCCTATATACATTTGAATAATCCAAATTTAAGGAGGCATGTTATGAAAAGGTCATGTTAACCATTATAGTTTAAGCAAAGCAAAAGAAAATTGAGAAAGTGCATTCAAAAAGGAACAATTTATTCACCCTCAATTCATGCATTTATCTTCGTTGTCTTAACTCTATGATGTACTTGTTACCTTCCATATTACTTTGTGTTACCACAATTACCATCATAGGCTAAGCAAAGAAGCAAAAAAATTACAAAACTTTGAAATAGTAGAAAGATGATATCTATGGTGAAAGTTAATAATACTAGACAATCATTTTATTTCTCCATAAATATAGTTTAAGAAAAGCAAACAAAATTTGACAAAGTGCATACAAAAAGGAACAATTTATTTACACCCTTAATTCATGCATTTATCTTTATTCTCTTAACTCTATGATGTACTTCTTACCATCTCTACTACTTTGTGTTACCACAATTATCATCAAATCCAAGATTTATTCCAATTGTTCAATATGTAAGAATAAAGATGTTATCTCTAGTGAAAATTAATAATACCAGAAAATCATTTTATTTCTCCATAAATGCATTAAAAATTACCTGTTTAACTGTGAAATTCATAGCCCATTGT